>PVIW01007721.1:30878-69294 GCA_004026585.1 Noctilio leporinus | reverse complement strand
TTTCTATTTCTGTGAAGTCTGTCATTGGTATTTTAATTGGGATTGCATTGAATATGTAGATTGCTTTGGGTATTATGGACATTTTAATGATGTTAATTCTTCCCATCCACGAACATGGTATATGCTTCCATTTATTTGTGTCTTCCTTGATTTCTTTCTTCATTGTTCTGTAGTTTTCTGAGTACAGGTCTTTTACCTCAGTTAAGTTGATTCCTAGGTACTTTATTTTTCTTAGAACAGAGTTCTCTTATCACCCACACTGTTTACTTCATTATTAACATCTTTTGTTACAATTAATGAACAAATATAGTTCTCTTATACCTGCACTCGGTTTCCTTTATTATTAATGTTTTTGTCACACTTAATGGACCAATATTAATACATCATTATGAATGAAAGTCCATACTTTATTCAGATTTCTTTAATTTTAAATAACATTTTAAAAAATGTTTAAATTTATTGCCCTGTCTGATGTGGCTCAGTGGATTGAACCAAATAGTTGTCAGTTTGATTCCCCATTAGAGCACATGCTTGAGTTGTGGGCCAGGTCCCCAGTTAGGGAGATGAGAAAGGCAACTGATAGATGTATCTCTTGCACATCGATGTTTCTCTCCCTTCTTTTCTCCTTCCCTTGCCCTCTCTTTGAAAATAAATAAATAAAATCTCTTAAAAATAAAAAAAAATAAAGACACAGGTGGAAACTGCACATTCATTTTGTTCTGCTCATATTCTATTAGCCAGAAACTAGTTGCATGGCCCCACCTAGCCGCAAGGAAGGCTGGGAACTGTAGGCAGCTCTGTGCTCAGCTAAAAACTTCTATAACCATTAAAGAAAGGGAGTCAGGATTTGCAGCAATCTCTGCCAAAGCTGGAATGTAAGTATCCTTAGGGTTAAAGATTCATGTGGAAAATCCAGGGGAAGGGCATGGAAAAAAAAAGAAAAGAACAACTCTTAGTGAATATTAATCATTACCTTTATTATATTACCATCAAAATTTAAATATGAACACCAGACCTTTTTTCCCCCTAATATCATTGGTCTACCTCACTGCTAAGAAGTTTACACCAGCCACTTTACCTCCACAGAGTTCCTAATGTTATGACATTTCCACCTTTCCCTATCTACCCTATTCTCCTTTTCTAGTCCCTCAAAGGTGTAAAACCAAATTCATTTGAAGTGGTTTATCAGCCAGTCATGCCCCTAGGGTTTTATCTTCTACTTCAAAGGGATTAGCAGGATAGTCTCCTAAAGACAGACCTTCCCTTAGAAAAAATTGGTAAACATTTCAGCGACTTTTACTCGAAGAACAACTTTTGCACTAACAGAGAAGGTAAATTTTTTGTGTGTCTGGCATTCCTTAAACATTGCTTCACATGGGAACCAGGAATATAAACCAAAAACCATTGCTTACATAAGGCTCCCTGGCCCTATGTAAGATTATAACATTGGAAAAATTTTGTTTTTCAGGTGCCTTTGGTTTTTTCCTATACTCTTTCCTTTTTCCTTAGTCTCTCCTGTCCTTTTTGGCCCTCTATGGCACTCCTGGGCTGTCTTCCTGCCTTTGCTTTCTCTGAACAATTCATGAACCATACTTGACCTAGGCGTAAATAACAGTGGGGCATGTAGTTACTCCATTTACATTTTAACAGGGGCTAAAAGTTGAAGCCTAAGAGGTGAATGGGAGAATTCCAAGTATCTCATCCTTCTCAGGTGAAACTCTTCATCCTTAATGCATTGCACCTAATTCTTTCACATAAGTCAACGTATAAGGTCTGTCCAAAAAGTATCCAGCCATGCTCTACGAAAAATTAAGACATTGATTGATTGAAGAAGATACAAGATACAAGAAACACGGCACATAGGACAATGACATCTCAGTCCCCTTCAAAGTAGACACTTCGGTATCTCACACAGTTCTCCTAATTGCCAGCAGCTGCCCCGTCATGTTTTCCTGAATCTCTTGAACAGTCTGAAATCTCTTCTCTTCCCTTTCAAAGGTGATTTTAGTTTTGGGAAAAGCCAGAAGTCACAGGGCGCCAAATCTGGACTGTAGGGAGTTGAGTCACCTGGGTGATTTGAAAGACTTTGCATGAGGCGGGATGTGTGAATCGGGAGCTTGGTTGTAATGAAGCTGCCAATCAACAGTTGCCCATAGCTAAGGCTTTCTGAATCATCCGAATAGTTTCCATGGAGGACTGTTCAAGCTTAACGCAAAATTTGATGCAGATTCATTGCTCTACTCACTCAGTCATTTTGAATGCGATGGCCACAAAGTGCACAAGGTCACTCAATGGTACTTAACCACCCCCAATGACTAATACAGCAGTTGTCACTGTTTATGCATGTGCATGCCAGTCCATTCTTCCTGACTGCCAGGTTCGTTGATGTCCTGTAAACCTTTTTCACTATATTAACAGTGGTTGGTCTTTTTATGGACAGGGCCTGTTTATAATCCTAACACTATTTTAAGTGGCATTATAGTCTCTATTTTATGGATAAATTGAGGATCAGAGAGATGCAACAATATGAATCCAGATCTGTCTTCCCAAATTTGCAGTTTCTACAATAGCAGCTGTGAATATTTTCTTGAAGAAAAAAAATGTAAGGATTGCCTCAATCTCAAGGGCCCAAATCTTCTCTGGAACTATCCTTAGACAGATCTTGTCTAATGTGAATTAGCAACATTGTGGTTGCAAGAGATGTGTACGTTCTATACCCAGAGGGACCCAGCACCTTTCACGCTGTTTCTCATAAGTGGCCTGCATCAGCATCATCAGGGGCCTTCATCAAAATGCAGTCTCCTGAATTCCTTCCCAAACTCCTGACTGCAACTTCCACTGACACAGCCCTGGAATCCGCATTTTAAATAGACTCTCCAAAGCATACTAAGTTTGTAAATCACTGGTTTAATGAATAAACAGAAAAGAAAAAACTGTCATCCTTCTAATGACTGCCCATAATTTTGTAATTTTAGAGCTTGTTAGCACTCCTGTCAGAGGTTGGGAACTAGAAAAGCTAGGATTCATTCTTCTCAATGATTCATGTAACAGTTATTTATTGCATGCTTTCAAATGCGCCAGGCATAGAAAAGCACACATTGCTTTTGAAATTTATTAGAAGGGAGAACAAAATACCGGGGAAAGGGAGATTTGCAAGCAATGGTCAAGAAGAAATTGAGAAAGTATTGGTCAATCACTCACATGGACTTCTCAGTGTCTCCAGAGAAGTAGCAGTGATAATCTGGGTCTACAGAGAAGTTGCCAGTTACCTGTGTGCTGGTGCTCTCAAGTTACGGGACTGCGACATGCCTGTCTAGATATGTTAGTCCAAGATGGAGGTGTATGAGAACCATTTCTCCTCTGCTTCCAGTGGAAAAGCCAGATGACTAGCTTGTATCTTGCTGGGGAGATCAATGTGTCTATATGTGCAGCACATCCAGATTTTGTAGGACCTTAGCTTTCACCATCCTGGAGGCCCTCTCCAAGAAAAAAAAAAAAAAAATAGAATTGTGAGCATAATATTAAGCATGAATGTGAATATTTGTTTAAAATGAGAAAAGAAATTAAGATAAATTATTGAAGACTCTGGGATTCAGATCTCTTTTTTTCTGAAATCTTGAGGCAGTTTTCCAGAAGTGCTTACGCAGAAATGCTTCTTGATTGCAAACTGCTTCCTCTCCTCAGCTCCTAAACTGTAATTTCCAGCAATTCTCATCTCTCGTAGGGGCCCCAGTAAGAGGCCCTGAAACAAGCTTCATTAACTTCACAATAAATCCTCCTTCCTTCCTTCTTTCCTCATAGAGCAAAGTGCTAATCGTTGCTCCAGTTGCCTTTGCTGTAACCTAGCTCCAGTAAATATGTACAGTCAATTGTTAAACTGATTTAGCTAGGGAATAATCCTGACAGAACAAATGCTGCTGATGGTGGTGTAGAGGGAGAGAAAATGGAGTTTTGGACCTGAGAGAATTATTGCAAACCATTTACCCTGGGGAATGTGGAAACAGGATTCCAACATAGTTCTGTATTTGCTTCAGCCTGGTAGTGCAAGCAGATAAAAAATTGTTTTGGCTTGAATTTATTAATTCACTTATCTTATCAGAGGCTCTCTCCCCTGCTATTCAGAAATTCTCACCAACTGTCACCTTGTATAAGTAATACACATTGGGAAAGAGAATAAATAATTCCTTAGTAAATGCAATTTGTTTTATGGGTAAAAACTGGTATCCAAGGAATGGGCCTTAGTATTAAAAATGTTTAGAAGTACTGTTCTGGTCCAAGCCCCTTACTTTACAGATTCTAAAACTGAAGCCAGAGAAAGAGATGTGTTCAAAACTACATAGGCAGGCAGTGGCCAAACCAAAATAGAACTTCCGGTTCAGGCCACTCTTTGATCAAACAACTTTTCCAGCTCAAAATCTCAGTTTCTAGATGGCAGAGGAATGACTCAGGAGGCAAACAATAGCCTCCTGTTAAGTTGGATCTGAGCTGTGGCAACTTGCTGGTGAGGTGATGGACCATGGTAGTTCTCTGTTCAGAAAAATGAAAATCAGCCTAGTACTACTGCTAGAAAGTTAATTGACAGCCAATATCAAGAGCCTTGAACATATGTACACTTATGACTTTGAAATTCCACTTTTTGGAATTTACTGTAAGGTCATACTCAGAAGTGACTACAAAGATTATACACACACACACACACACACACACACACACACACAGATGTATGCATTTACAAACACACATGTATTTATATTTATTGCAGCATTATTAATTAGCATAAAGTTTTAATACATATAGGCAATTAAAATATCATTGTAACAGGCTTACCATGAAACCTAGGGATCCTTTACCTACCAGTCCCCACTCACTAGCTCCATTCTCCAAACTGTCCCCTGTATTACCTGTATTTTTTTTCTGATATCTACGAGCATACTTTATTTTACTGTGCTTTGCTTTATTCCTCTTCACAGAAATTGTCTTTTTCCAAATTGAAGACAAGATCCTCTACCAGCAAAAAGATTATGATACTTGCTTAATTGTGGTGGTCTGGAACTGAGCCTGCAATATCTCCAAGGTATGACTGTACTTTCAGGTCTCTTAACCATATGCTCATACTGTTATTTCTTGATTTTTCAAGTTTAAACATTATTCACTGATTTCCTATTTTGGTAAGTGAGAATTTAGCTCCTTATATACACCATTCCCACTTTCTTCCTTCATTCTCCCAGTATCACAATTGTTTGTTGAATCAGTAATCTATTTAAATTATTACAATTGCATAAGCATTATTCACCTATTTTATGGAATATACTATGATCACACTTTAGTGTTTATCATTTTATTGTTGTGTTTTTCTATAATTATTGCTCCATTTTTACATTTGCTTAGTTTTCTTCTTTCTTTCTTTCTTTTTTTAAGATTTTATTTCATTATTTTTAGAAAGAGGGGAAGGGAGAGAGGCAGAGAGGGAGAGAGACATCAACGTATGGTTGCTTTTCACCTGCCTCCAGCCACAGACCTGACTGGAGACCTGGTTTGCAACCTGGTTATGTGCCCTGGCTGGGGAATCAAACCTGCGACCTTTGGGTTAGCAGGCCAATGCCTTATCCACTGTGCTACCAGCTGGGGCTCCTCTTTCTTTTTTTAAGTATATTTTATTGATTACGCTATTACAGTTGTCCCAATTTTTCCCCCTTTACCCCCTTCTGCCTGGTACCCCCTTCCCTCCAGTGATTCTTAGTTCATGTCCGTGGGTCATGCATATAAGTTCTTTGGCTTCTATATTTCCTTCAGTATTCTTAACATTTCCCTGTCTATTTTGCACCTACCAATTATGCTTCTTAATCCCTGCAGCATTTCCCCCTTTCTCCCGCTTCCTCCTCCTAGCTGATAACCCTCCAGATGACCCCCATACCTACCATTCTATTCTTGTTTTGGGTGTCTGCTTAGTTTGTTTTTATTTTTTAGATTCTGCTGTAGATAGTGGTGAGTTTGTTGTCATTTTAATGTTTATACTTTTGATATTCTTTAATAAACATTTTAATGTAACAGAATACAGAACTCATTAATATAGTTTCAGATTCATTGAAACTAACTTTTTATAAACTACTCTATGTTGATTATTGATGTAATACCAAAGAAAAATATATTTTAAAATACTTCTCTCTTTTTCAATTATATAATCTGTGTGAGGCCAGATTTTCTTCATAGACTTCAACCAAAACAGCATATTGTAGTAGACTGGTGTGGAAGATATGAGAATCCAGCTGTTTCCTCTTAAGCCAGACATAAAAGAGGTTTACAAAAATGTAAAATATTCCACTCTTCTTATTACTTCTTTTGTTTTGGAAATCTATAGTTACTTTTAATAAAATATATTATTTCTATTAACACACAATGGGTATATTGTTATAATTTTAAGTATATTAATAAATATTTAAAAATTTTCTTTTAATTTTAAATATTATTTATATATATGAATATGAAACTCAATACTTTTAAAAAACATTTTATTTATTATTTTTAGAGAGAGGGGAAAGGAGAGAGACAGCGAGGGAGAGAGCCATCAATGTATGGTTGCCTTTCACCTGCCTCCAGCTACAGACCTAGCTGGAGACCTGGCTTGTAACCTGGTTCTGTGCCCTGGCTGGGAATCAAACCAGCAACGTTTGGATTCCCTGGGCTGGCACCTTATGCCTTATCCACTGTGCCACTAGCCAGGGCCCCTGAAGCTCAATACTTTTTTTTTTTTTTTTTTACGATTTTATTTATTATTTCCAGAGGGAGGAGAAGGGAGAGAGGCAGAGAGGCAGAGAGACATCAATGTATGGTTGCTTTTCACCTTTCTCCAGCTACGGATGTGGCTGGAGACCTGGCTTACAACCTGGTTGTGTGCCCTGGCTGGGAATCGAACCAGAGACCTCTGGGTTCGCAGGCCGGCTCCTTATCCACTGCGCCACCAGCCAGGATCAAAAAAGTACCATTTTTAATATGACTGACAATGCTTAGGAAATGTGGCAATAGATTTAGTTGGTGAAGATTCAGAGAAACAGTAACTTTTATACATACCTGATGGATAAACAGACCTTAACAAAATATTAATATCTATCAATACTTAAAATATACATCTATGTTGACCCAGAAATTTGACTTTTAGAAATTTACACTACAAATGTACGTACATTTGTTCAAAATTAAATATATATAGCAAAAATGCATACAAATTTAAAAAATGGACTAAATATTTATAAAGAATGGTCAAATAAGTTAAGTTATCCATACGATGGCATGGAATGGAAACTTTGAAAAGAATGAGTCAATTTTATGGGGCTAGAATAAAATTATCTCCAAAAAATATTGTTAGTAAAAACCCAAGGGTGAGAACAATAGATAGAGTACCGCCCTCTATGAAAAATATATGACAGAGTGTGTGTGTTGTAGATGTGTAGCTTCTGGAAAGATAGACAAGAATAAGAGTGTCACATCTGAGGAGGAGAATTAGATGGATGCAAGACAATCATGGAAAGGAGGTTTACTTTTCACTATATAATCTTTTATATATCTTTTTAAAATTTCACATCAGGTATATATATTATATTCAAAATTTTTACTTAACTAAGAAAAGTAAAATATTTCCAACAACAGTTGGTGAAAGTCTTATCTATGGTTGATGCTGAAATGAATAGCTAGAGATAGAGATGACAGAGGTTGCAAAAGTAGAATTGATTGGTCTTGATAACTGATTTGATTTTGAAGGTGTGGGTGGTGGTAGAGCCAACAAGTACAAATAGGAATTAAAGATGATGTAGTTTTCTAGACAGATTGACTGATTCCATAACCCTGAAAGAAACACAAAAGGATAAGCAGATTTAGGGGTGATAGTAAGAAGTGGGTAAGCCATCATGAGTTTCAAGCCCAGATATTCCTACCATTTGTAGAGGAAGCACCTATGATTTACTAAATGCTGCTAAAGTTCAACATAGTCTCTTTAATTCATACAGAAAAAAAAAAAAAAAAAGCAAAGCAATCATACACGGTAGGAATTACTACCCCCATTTTATAGGTGATAAAATTTTGCATAAGGCTGAACAGATATTAAGTGGCAGAGGCCCTCCAAGAACGTCTCCCCTCCCGTCCCAATACTGAACTGGCTTTAGATTGGCAAAAGAAAAGGCAAAAAGAACAATCTTTGGACTTGAACAAACTTGGTTTCAAATCCTAACTCTACTAATTTCTAACTGTATGACCTTGAGCAAGTTAATTTCCAGTTTTAAATCTTATTTTCATCCTTAGTATCTAGTAAAAAGATTTAAATTAGTTGATACAGCCCTAGCTTGGTATCTCAGTTGGTTAGAGTGCTGTCCTGATACACCAAGGTTGCAGGTTTGATCCCTGGGTTGGGAACACACAAAAGTCAGCTAGTGAATACATAAGTAAGTAGAACAACAAATCGATGATTCTCTCTCTCTCTCTCAAAATCAATTTAAAAGATTGGAAAAATAAATTAGATGGTACCTCTAAAGCCTTTTGCAGACACATTGTTTAGTATACAGCTGCTAAACTGTCATATTGATTATACATGGGACACGTCGGATCAGTAAATTGATACTAAGAACTTTAGGTCTAAAGTTAATGTAGGAGGTGTAAAGATTACCTCATATAATATTTTTCAGTTTTTGTCATGATAGCTCTTAAAAAATTGTTCCATATTTTTAGTCAATGACTTCTTTTTCCCCATTACATGTTCATTAAAAAATGTATTTAATATGTGCTATACAGTGTTTTTATAATATTTCAATACTGTAGTTTTAGGCAAGATAATCAATTTTCCTGGTACAAGATATTTAATCAAAGAATATCATATGAACAAGTTTGAATTGTGCTCTAGATTTAGATGAACACAACAAATGTTTTGTTTTGTATATACAGGCCAAGTGAGAAAAATGAAGTGACTTTATGACCCTTTGTGTGTATGTCATTTTCATTTTTTTGAAGTGCTTTTATATTTGGCCCTTATTTTGTTCTAGAGGTGTTTTTCCATGTTTACATTTATATCTATCTCTCTCTATTGATTTATTTATTTATTTTAGAAAGAGGGGGAGGGAGAGAGAAAGATAGAGAGAGAAAAATCAATCCAAGTGAGAAACATCAATTGACTGCCTTCTGTACATACCCTGAAGTTTCAGGGGATGAAACCTGAAACTGAGGCATGTGCCCTGACCAGGAATCAAACAGTGACCTTTTGGTTTGTGGACAACAACCAACCAACTGAGCCACATGGACCAGGGCAAAATTTATTTTTAAGTATGTTTAAGTGTAAGATAACCATGAGGCCCTAAAAGATTGAAAAATGGTGAAAATGGTCAACAAAAGAACAGCTTTCTTGCACCCCTTTGTCACCAACCACCTCTCACAAACAAATCTCCTCTTTCTTGGATGATTTTTATAAATCTAAGTGAATTACATGTTATGTACAAAAAATAATAACCTCCAAATAGATGTTTATTTGAAGGTTAACATGGTATATTACATGATATACATTACTTATATTATACAATATATATTCATTATGTTACATATTATATAGCATTATATAGTATATACCATCTAATATCCAACATATATTTATAAATATATAAGTAAATATTCCATTATATAATCATAACATATAGTATTATATATTTATAATTATATTATATATACCATGTATAATTAAAACATGTAATATGATATATAATTATGCCATTACATAATATATTATATAAATCTGTTTTTATTGTTTAATATTTATTTTCATTGCTTAATACATTTTTTATTTCATTTTATTTTATTATTTTATTTTTTTAACAGGCTTAATTCACTTTTATTTTCCTTATATAAAATTATGTGGTGGCCACAGCTGGAGCCTGGGTCCTCTGCACAGAAACTCTGGTATGGGTCTTGACAAGATGGTCAGTGAATTCCTGATAGGGAGACTTGGTGAACACAGTCTCTTTCCAGAGGTAGGGGGTGAGATAGCTGTAGGTCTTAGAGATGGCATCAAAGGTGGCCTTGGCGAAGTTGCCCAGGGTGGCAGTGCAGCCCCTGGCTGAAGTATAGCAGTCATCGATACTAGCCATCATCAGCAACTTCTTGGGCACAGGGGCTGAGACAATGCCAGTGCCTCTGGGGGCAGGGATGAGGCGCATCAGCACAGACCCACAGTGCCCAGTCACCTTGCAAGGGACAGTATGTGGCTTGCCGATCTTGTTCCCCCAGTAGCCTCACCACACAGGGACAATAGAGAGTTTGGCCAGGATGATGGCCCCACGGATAGCAGTGGCTACTTCCTTTGAGCACTTAACACCCAGACCAACATGTCCCTTGTAGTCCCCAATGGCAACGAATGCCTTGAATAGAGTCCTCTGACCTGCACGTGTCTGCTTTTGCACAGGCATAATCTTCAAAACCTCATCCTTGAGGGATGCCCCCAAGAAAAAGTCAATAATCTCAGATTCCTTGATGGGCAGAGAAAATAGATCTCCTCCAAGGACTTTATCTTCATGTCTTCGACGAGGCGGCCCAGCTTGGTGACAGGGATCCACTCCTTGTCCTCTGCCTTCCCTCTGCGAGCTCCACGGCCTCGACCCCGGCCCGGATGCCGCTGCCAAATCCTCCACGGAAGCCGCCACGCCCTCCCATTCCAGGGGCCCCGGGGCCTCCGGCCCTCCCACAGGTGCGTCATCCGCCATTTGGTGTTTCGCCAAAAAAGAAGAAGCCATTTTTTATTTTAAAAAATTGTTTGAATATCTTGGTATTGTGGTAAGAAGAATTCTAAGTTGGCTCCCAAGATTTCCATCCTCTGGTATACACACTCTATAAAATCCTCTCCCCTTAAGGTACAAATGGACCTATAAATATGATGAGTTATAATTTTGTGCTTAGGTTATGGCAGAAACGAGGGCATTTTAGAGATGTAGTAAGGTTCTTAATCTGTTGACTTTAAGGTAATCAAAACAGAGACCATCCATGTGGGCTTGACCTAATCAGCAGGCCTTTTTTTAATTGTATTTTTTCCATTACTATTTATTTCCCTGATAACCCATTCCCCCACTGCAATCACCACACAATTGTCTGTG
Organism: Noctilio leporinus; assembly: GCA_004026585.1. Classification (NCBI taxonomy): domain Eukaryota; kingdom Metazoa; phylum Chordata; class Mammalia; order Chiroptera; family Noctilionidae; genus Noctilio; species Noctilio leporinus. The sequence goes on along the minus strand of PVIW01007721.1, from coordinate 58,177 downwards.
TCCATTAGTACTTTTTTCTTGATCCCTACACCCCCTAACTGCCCTCCCCATAGATATCATCTTGTTCTCTATCTATGAGTCTGTCTGTATTTTGCTTGTTAGTTCAGTTTATTCATTAGATTCTACATATGATTTGTCTTTCTCTGACTGGCTTATTTCACTTGATATAATGTTCTCCAAGTCCATCCATGCTGTTGAAAAGGGTAAAAGTTTCTTCTTTTTCAGAGCATCTGGGCTTTTTAAATCAGGTCTGGAGGTCAGAGATGGAATAAGTCACAGGAATCTGAAGCACCAGAGATGCTCACCTGTTTGTCCTTAAAAAAGCAATCTGCTATGTTGTAGAAAGGGCCATGAAGCATAAAGTAGTTGGTGTCCTCTAAGCACTAAGGGCTTCAGTCCTGGGACTGGAGGAAATTGAATTTAGTCAATAAGCAGTGAGCTTGGAAAAGGACCCCCTGTGCCTCAAATGAAGTTGAAGTTCTGACTGACATCTTGATTTCAGCTTAATAAGAACAGAGCAGAAGACCCAACTAACCCACATCCCATGCCCAGATATCTGACCCATAAAAACTATGGGATAATAATTTTGTGTTGTTTTAATCCCATACTTTTCTAACAATTTGTTATGTAGCACTAGGAAACTGGTACAGATGTGTATAAATTATCTATTGTCACAAAAATTCTTTAAAATAAATCACCCCAAAACTCAGCAGCTTAAAGAAACTTCCATTTATTATTTGCCATGACTCAGTGGATCACATGGGCAGTTCTGTTGACCTGGATTGGGCTAGGCTAATCTCACTTGGACTTGTTCATGATCCATAAACACCTGTTGGGTTGGCTAGTCTAGAATTACCTTAGCTGAGATAACTTGGCTTCATTCCACATGGTTTCTCATTTTCCAGCAGGCTACCCTGTGTTTATTCTTATGTTAGTGTCAAAATTAGTAAGAGGAAGAGAAAACACATAAGCACTTTTTTTCAATTGCTAACATCAAGTTTGCTACAGTCCCATTGACTAAAGCAGGTCACATGAGAAGAGAAATGAAAATATATCCATAAAAAGACTCATAAAAAAATGTCTATAGTAGCTTTGTTCATAAAAGCCAACAACTGAAAATAACTCAAATGCCATTCAATAAGAGAAAGAATAAACAAGTTGTGGCATACTCACAAAATGAAATATTACTTGGCAATAAAAAAAAATGACTACTAGAAGCCCTGGCTGGTAGCACAGTAGATAAGGTGCCGGCCTATGAACCCAAAGACTGCAGGTTCGATTCCCCAGCCAGGGCATATAACAAGGTTGCAAACCAGGTCTCCAGTCAGGTCTGTGGCTGGAAGCAGGTGAAAAGCAACCATACATTGAAAAAAAAAAAAAAAAAGAAAGAAAGAAAGAAAGAAAGAAAGACTACTGATATAAGCAAGAATGTGAATGACCATCAAAAACATTTTATTGAACCAGATAAGTCAGACTCAGAAGAGTACTGTACAATTGAATGGCTCCATTTATATGTAGTTGAAGAACAGGTAAAACTAATCTATTGTAATAGAATCTAGATAATAGTTGCCTAAAGAGTAATGAGGATTAAGTGAAAGGAGGCATTAACTTTTTAAAAATATATTTTATTTACTTATTTTTAGAGAAATGGGACAAGAGGGAGAAGGCAAGGGAGGGAAACATTGACATGTGTGAGAAACATTGGTCAGTTGCCAATTGTACACCCCCAAATGGGAACCTGGCCCACAATCCAGGTGTGTGTCCTGACCAGAATTGAACGAGTGACCAGTAGTTCACAGGCTGGCACTAATTCACTGAGCCACAGCAGCCAGGGCTGTGCTTTATCTTACATTTTTTTTTTATTTATTGATTTAGGAGAGAAAGAGAGATGTTGTTTCACTTACTTATGCATTTATTGGCTGATTCTTGTATGTGCCCTGACCAGCACATCAAAACCACAACCTTGGAATATTGGGATGACATTCTAACCAATTGAGCTACCTGGGTAGGGCCGATTTATGCTTTATTTTGATTGGGTGGTGGTTTCATGGGCAGATAAATTTATCAAACCTCATTAAATTATATACTTTAGATATATGCATTCCACTGTATGTAAATTTTACCTAAAAAACCCCCAAGTGAATAAAAACTGATGTAGTAGAAAGAACATGTGTTGGTGCTAAAAAGCTTGGGTTTGAATACCATTTTTACTTACTAGCTATGTGAAGTCACATATTCTTTAGAGACCTTAATTTTTTTACCAATAAAATGGGAAAGTTGTTTACCTCATTTGATTTTATTGTGGTATAATACACATAACATGAATTTACTGTTTTAGCCATTTTAAGTGTACAGTTCTCTGGCATTAAGTACAGCTATTGTTGTGCAACCATCACTATCACCCATCTCCATAACTTTTTCACCTCACCAACTAAAACTTTGTACCCATTAAACACTAAATCACCATTCTTCTCTTCCCCCAGCCCCTGACAACCATGCTTCTGCTTCCTGTTTCTGTGACTTGGATTCCTTCCTCTAGGTACTTCATGTAAGTAGAATCATACAATACATGTCTTCCTTGTGTGTGACTGGTTTATTTCACATACCACAATTCTTCAAGGTTCATCTATGCTGTACCTTGTGTCAAAATTCCTTTTTTATTTTATTTTTTAAAAAGATTTCATTTATGCCCAGGCTGGTGGCACAATGGGTAAGGCGCCGGCCTGCGAACCCAAAGGTCACTGGTTCGATTCCCCAGCCAGGGCACATAACCAGGTTGCAAGCCAGGTCTCCAGCCAGGTCTGTAGCTGGAGGCAGGTGAAAGGCAACAATACATTACTCTCCCTTCCCCTCTCTCTAAAATAATAAATAAAATCTTAAAAAAAAAAAAAGATTTCATTTATTATTTGCAGAGAGAGGGGTAGGGAGAGAGGCAGAGAGAGAGAGAGACATCAATGTATGGTTGCCTTTCACCTGCCTCCAGCTATGGACCTGGCAGGAGACCTGGCTTGCAACCTGGTTATGTGCCCTGGCTGGGGAATCGAACCAGTGACCCTTGGGTTCGCAGACCAGTGCCTTATCCATTGTACCACTAACCAGGAGAATCCTACTTTAAAAGGTTGAATAATATTCCACTGTGTGGACACACCACATTTTATCCATTCTTCTGTTGATTGACACTTGCGTTACGTTCATCTTTTGTTTATTATGAATAATGTTGCTATACACATGTGTATACAAATATCTGTTCAAGTCTCTGCTTTCATTTATTTTGGATATGTATCATTAGATATGCTGAGACATATAGTAATTCTATGTTCAAAATTTGAAGGATTGCCATGCTCTTTTTCCACAGTGATTGCACCATTTACATTTTCACCAATAATGCACATGGGTTCCACTTTCTTTACATTCTCACCAACACTTGTTATTTTCTGTTTGTTTGTTTGTTTTTTAATAGCCATCCTAATGTATATGGAGTGGTATCTTATCTTGGCTTTGATTTGTATTTTCCTAATGATTAGTGATGTTGAGCATCTTTTCTTATGATTATTGGCCATTTGTATGTCTTCATTGGAGAAATAATGTATTCAGGTACTTTGCTAATTTTTAAAAAGATTATTTACTCATTTATTTTTTTATTTTTATTTTTTTTAAACTTTTTTTTTTTCAAAGATTTTACTTCATTATTTTTGGAAAGAGGGGAAGAGAGACAGGCAGGGAGGAAGAGAGTCATCAATGTATGATTGCTTTTCACCTGCCTCCAGCCACAGACCTGACTGGAGACCTGGTTTGCAACCTTGTTATGTGCCCTGGCTGGGGAATACTCATTTATTTTTAAAGAAAGGAGAAGGAGCCCCAGTGGTGGCACAGTGGAAAAGGTGCTGGCCTGCAAACCCAAAGGTCACTGGTTCAATTTTCAGTCTTGAGACTCTATGAATTTTAGAATGGGTTATTCTAGTTCTGCAAATAACATCATAGGGATTGTGGTAGGGATTGCATTGAATCTGTAGATAGTTTCAGGTAGTATTGACATCATAACAATATTAAATCATCCAATCCATAAATGTGAAACGTATGCTCTATCCTATTCTATTGGTCTGTATGTTTGGCTTTTATAACCAGGAAGTGAGTCCTCCAGCTCTGCTTGTGATGGTTGTAAAACAATGTAATGTACTTTATATGTATTTCACAATTTTTAAAAAACATTGAACAATATACTTACGATTTGTACACTTTTCTGTGTGTAAGTTCTATTTTAATTATTTAAAAATTGTAGTACCTGGTTTGGGAGCTTGTACTAAGCTGACACTGCCACTGCATGTGTAACTGACACCTCTCTGGAAGGCAATCTGGCGGCATGTATCAAAAGCTATAACCTTTGACTCAGCACTTATCCTAAGGAAATATTTAAGATGTTTGCAAAGCTGTGTGTAAAAGGATATTTACTGTAATGTTGTTTGTTATAATGGTGTTATAATAAATAGCAAAAGAAAAATACCTTAATGTCCTATATAAAAGGGGACCCAGGCTTTTCAGCTCTTGGCTTGAAGAAGTCCTAGGTGCAGTTGGTTCCGTTGTGTTGAATCAGGGTTCATCTGACACTGGCCACCTCCAACATACCAGTAAAGTTCTACTCTAGTAAGTTCTAAGTCGCTGGTGCACTGATGAGAAAGTGAGGGCCACGTCTGCCCTAATCTCCAAGATTAGCATCGCCAAAAGCAACCAGTGGTCAGAAGGCCCTGAGGAAGACAGTGAAACTGACCATTCAATACAGACAGGCCCAGATTGAGATAGTTCCTTCTGCCTCAGCCCTCATCATCACAGTTCTTAAAGAACTGCCAAAAGACACAAGTGAAGAAACAATTAAGCATACTGGAATACCACTTTTTTTTTTTTTTAAAGATTTTTTATTTCACGATTTTTTAGAAAGAGGGGAAGGGAGAGAGGCAGAGAGGGAGAGAGACATCAATGTATGGTTGCGTCTCACCTGCCTCCAGCCACAGACCTAACTGGAGACCTGACTAGAGACCTGGTTTGCAACCTGGTTATGTGCCCTGGCTGGGGAATCGAACCTGCGACCTTTGGGTTCGCAGGCCGGCGCCTTAACCACTGTGCTACCAGCCAGGGCTGGAATACCACTTTTGATGAGATTGTTCACATTGCTCGACAGATGTGGCACCAATCTTTAGCTAGAAAACTTTCTGGAACCAGTAAAGAGATTCTGGGGACTGCCCAGTCTGTGGGTTGCAAGATTGATGGTTGCCACCCTCATAACATCATTAATGACATCAAGAGTGGTGCAGTGGAACGTCCAGCTAGTTAAGAACTACAAAGGAGCCCTGGCTGGTAGCACAGTGGATAAGGTGTCAGTCTGCGAACCCAAAGGCCGCTGGTTCGATTCCCAGCCAGGGCACATAACCAGGTTGCAAGCCAGGTCTCCAGCCAGGTCAGTGGCTGGAGGCAGGTGAAAGACAACCATACATTGATATTTCTCTCCCTCTATGCCTCTCTCTCTGGAAATAAAAAAAATAAAATAAAGTTTAAAGAAAAACTACAACCCTGGCTGGTAGCACAGTGGGTAAGGTGCCGGCCTGCGAACCCTAAGGTCACAGGTTCAATTCCCCAGCCAGGGCACATAACCAGGTTGCAAGCCAGGTCTCCAGTTAGATTTGTGGCTGGAGGCAGGTGAAAAGCAACCATACATTGATGTCTCTCTCCCTCTGCCTCTCTCCCTTCCCCTCTTCCTAAAAAGAATGAAATAAAATCTTAAAAAAAAAAAAAAAAAAAGGAAAATATTTCAATTAAAGGTCATTTGACAACCAGGAATAAAAAGAAGGGGGACCCAGAAAAATATGTACTATAGACACACAATGAAATATATAAAGCCATCAAAAATGTTGTAGGTTAGCTCTGGCTGGTGGCACAGTGGATAGGTGCCAGCCTGCGAACACAAAGGTCGCTGGTTTGATTCCCCAGCCAGGGGACATTAATGAGGTTGCAAGCCAGGCCTCCAGCCAGGTCTGTGGCTGGAGGCAGGTGAAAGGCAACCATACATTAAATGTTTCTCTCCCTCTCTCCCTTCCCCTCTCTCTAAAAATAGTAAATAAAATCTTTAAAAAGTGTTGTAGGTTAACCTTTATCAGCATGGTAATATGTTTATGCTATATTAAGTGAAAAAGTTAGACATAAATATGAAAGATATAAACAGCCACAAAAAATTGTCAATGATTATCATCTTGGACAATGTATTGGCTTTTAATTTTCTTCCTTGTTCACTGTCTGTGTTTTAACTTCTCTTTAAGAAATATGTTATTACCTACAAGTTATCAGCAACTAGAAAAAATAAAGTGTTTGGCACGTAGTGGGTTCTTAAAGATAGTGCCTGTTTCTTCCTTTGGAAAAGCAATCACTGGCTGTTCATTACTGTATTAATTAGAGTTCTCCAGAGAAAGAGAACCAATAGAAAAAGAAAAAAATCTATATATCTACATATCTATATCTATCTATCTATCTATCTATCCAATTTAAGGATTATGGAGGCTGGCAAGCTCAAAATCTGCAGGGTGGGTCAGCAGGCTGGAGACCCAAGAAAGAGCCAGTGTTGCAGTTCAAAATTTCCTCTTCCTTGTGGCAGGAAGCTCTCAAAGAGCTATTTTTTAAAAGATTTTATTTATTTGTTTTTGGAGAGGGGAAGGGAGGGAGAAAGAGAGGGAGCGAAAAGTCAATGTGTGGTTGCCTCTTGCACCCCCAACTGGGGACCCAGCCTGCAACCCAGGCATGTGCCCTGACTGGGCATCAAACCTGAGACCCTTTGGTTGGCAGGTCGGCACTCAATCCACTGAGCCACACCAGCCAAGGCTGAAAGAACTACCTTAAAGAACAATGTTTGATGAACAATCTGGGCATCATGGTCTAGTCAAGTTGACATACAATTAGCCATTACATTACTATTCTGTTCACCTTGGCAGTGGGCATCTGGTGAAAGTTTGAGAAAAAGACAAACAACTTACCTATTTGGGCCAATTGAGTATTTTCAGGTGACATGGACTTCCTGTGTGGAAGCTAACTAGCATGCCCAAAAGCACTTTCAACCTGCTTTTCTTAAGATTTTCACAAACTTTGACTCACTCTAGGAAGTGCCCACTTTAGGATTGCTCTCATATCCAAATGCACAAGATTAGAGCAATTGAAACAGAAGAAAACCAATGTTCAGTGACTAGGAGAAAATAAATGTTCTTTACATGTGATTTCTCTTTCTCAGCCCAGGAGTTGGATCCTGCTGTATCCTGTTGTTCAGATGAGGCTATAAAGAGAATGAACTATGTTGACCTGTCAGGTCTGTGCCTTTCTGTGTTTTTAATATTTTTTTTCTCCCAAAGTTTGCCTGTATACCTTCCCTTATTGCTGTTCGTTATACTTCACTTCATAATTCTTAGGTAATAGATTTTTGCAGCTTATGGAGACAGCAAACTGGGGGCATTGCAGGAGCTTCTTGTTGATGTAATGTGGAAAATGTAAAACTATTTGACTTAATAGACAGCACTCAAATATCTAGAAATTTTTTTTATTCATATAATGAAATATTATTCATTCATAAAAAGAATGAAATACTGTATCAGTTGTAACTGATAAATGAAGGTCTGTCTGGAAGAACCATTGTTAGTATAATGAGAATGGTTTGTATAACATCAATGTAACCTGGCAGCCAAGGAGAGTGGACTGAAATGAGCATGCATGAACAATGGTGACTTCACTGTACTAGTCAGTGGGGGCAGTAGACACCATTGAGTGAGTACGTGTACTATGTGGCCGTCACATTCAAAATAACTGAGTGAGTAGAGCAACAAATCTGCATCAAATTTTGCATTAAGCTTAGCATTTCTTCATGGAAATGATTAGGATGATTCAGAAGGCTACAGCTGTGGGTGACTGGTGACTGCCAGCTTCATCATGACAATGTGCCTGCTCATGCATCACATCTTGTACACAGGTTTTTGGCAAAAGATTGAACTAGCTGACTCAGCCTGCCTATAGCCCAGATTTTTTGTCCTGTTCTAGCTTTTCCTAAAACTAAAATCACCTTTGAAAGGGAAGAGAAGAGATTTCAGACTGTCCATGAGATTCAGGAAAACATGATAGGGCAGCTGCTGGCAATTAGGAGAACTGTGTAAGGTACCAAAGTGCCTCCTTTGAATGAAACTGAGATGTCATTGTCCTATGTGCAATGTTTCTTGTATCTTGTATGTTCTTCAATCAATGTCTCTAGTTTTCATATTACATGACTGGATACTTTCTGGACAGACCTCATATGTTATACCATGGGTGTACCTTGAAAAGAGTATGCTAAATGAAAGAAGCCAGAAACAAAGACCATATATGTTATATGATTCCATTCATATGAAATGTCCAGAATAGGAAAATCTATCTAGATAGGAAGAAGATTAGTGTTTGTTTAGGGCTTGTGTTGGGGAATGATAGGGGCAGTTATGGGAGTGATAGCTAAAGGGTATCTTTTTGAGGTAATGCAAATGTTCTAAAAGTGACTGTGATGATGGTTGCATATATCTTGAATATAGTTAAAACCATTGAATTGTATATTTTAAATGTATGGCGTGTAAGTGATATCTCAGTAAAGCTGTTTAAAATATTGAGTTCTGAGTATATATCCAAAAGAATCAAAAATAGTATCTCAAAGAGATATTTGTATATTCATATTCATAGCAGCATTATTCACAATAGTTGAAAAGTGGAAGCAACCCAAATATCTTCTGAGACTGCACTCTCTCCTGGTTTTCCTGCTACTTTGTTGCTCTTTCTCTTGAGTTATAAATGTTAAGAATGCCTCAAGGTTCAGTTTAAGTTACACTCTCTGGGTAATTCTATCCAGTCTTATGGTTTATATTGATGATTTCCACATTTCTTTCTCTAGCCCTGTAATCTGTCCTGAGCTTCAGCTTCAGCTTCAGATGTCTGCCTGTCCATTTGACATTTCCATTTGGATACGTAAGAGACATCTCATGTCTAAGACATTATTCTTACTTCCTTCTTCGCTCCACTCCCTTAAATCTTCTGCTTTTCTTTTCTTTTTAATTTTTTAAAAATTAATTTATTTTTAAAGATTTTATTTATTATTTTTAGAGAGAGTAGAAGGGAGAGAGGCGGAGAGGAAGAGAAACATCAATGTATGGTTGCCTTTCACCTGTCTCCAGCTACAGACTTGGCTGGAGACCTGGCTTGCAATCTGGTTAGGTGCCCTGGCTGTGAATCGAACCAGGGACCTTTGGGTTCACAGGCCAGCACCTTATCCACTGTGCCACCAGCCAGGGGGTCGTTTGCTCTCCTTAGATACAAATAATGGACAACAAAATTATCTAGTTGTTGAGGCAGAAAAGCTAAATGTCACCCTTACATAATCTTTTTCACTTATCCCCAGCATCCAATTCATTAGCAGCAATCCTATTGGCTAAACCTCCAACACATATCCTAAATTCAATTCAATTACTTTTCACTATTTCCACTATAAATGCCCTAGGCCAAACCACTTCATTTTTCATCTGGATCACTGCAATGCCTCTATGTCTACTCTTGATCCATTACGGTTCACTCTGCACATGATAATCTGGAAGGTTCATATCCTTTTGTTTTTAAAAAATGTCTTCAGCCCTGGCTGGTGGCACAGTGCAAAGGCCTGTGAACCCAAATGTCGCTGGTTCGATTCCTAGTCAGGGCAATGTAACCAGGTGGCAAGCCAGGTCTCCTGCCAGATCTGTAGCTGGAGGCAGGTGAAAGGCAATCATACATTGGTGTTTCTTTCCATCTCTGCCTGTTTCCCTTCCCCTCTCTCTGAAAAATAATAAAATCTTAAAAAAAAATGAAGGTGTCTTCAGTGTTTTCCTCTCTTATACAGAATAAAATTAAAAGCATTTACCATGACTCTACTTCTCTGACTTCATCTCCTGCTCCTCTCGCTCAAGTCTAGCAATTCTGGCACCATGCCATTCTTGACCATTCCAAGTTTGTTCCTGTTGAACTTGTTCCCTTGCTGATTACTCTGCCTGGAATGCTTTCTTCCTTCACTTACTTGCACATAGCTGCTCTTACTCATCATTTAACTATCAACTCAAATGTCACCTTCTCAGAAAAAATATTTACTGGCTACCGTATTTAAAGTAGTCCTACTCCAATCACTTTTCATCCCAGTACTCAGTTATTTTCTTCTTGTTAACATTCTCTGAATTTATATAATATTACCTAAATGTCCAATTTTGTTTAAAACACATTTGAACATAATGGATAGACTTTCTTTAAGTAGTAACTTCTTTGGGAAGAAATGCCAAGACTCTTACAAAGCTGCTTTCTCCCTGTGTGCATAGGCCTAAACAGGGCTTGTGTGTTTGAAGTGTTTGGTGTAGAAGGATGCTGAGACCTTGAATACCTTTAGTCTCCTTGTACCATTCTCTTACTTCTCTGAATGTTCGGCAACCTATTGGTCAGTGACTGGTGTGTCTTGTAGCCTGGCTTCTCTATACTTGCCAAGAGCCTGGAAGCCAACCACAGCTCTTCCTGAGGCTGGTTGATACTACATTTTTTTCCCTGCCCGGTGAAATCTATTGTACGAAGCTACTTCCCCTTCTACTTGCTAGTTTTTGTGGCTACCTTTCTTATTCCTCCACAGAGTATGTGGGAACTTTTGCCTACTTTAGCGTTTGATTGATTGAAAGTAAACTTGCTCTTTAATGGGGGATGGGAGGGAAGGGCTCTCCTCGCAGGAATGGGGTTCAAGTGTCACAGTCACCTCCCGGCTGCTCTGCAACTCTCCTCACTCTCTCCAGGCAGCCCTCTGAATACATTTTATTTCACATCTGAGCTAAGGGCCACTCACCTGCAGAACTCCTTGCAAGATCCTGTAACTACTCTTCTACATTGAATTTGCATGCTATATATTTTAAAACTTCCTCATCCCATCATATAAGGCTCAAGACCCACAAACTTGGATCCACCCCTCTAAGTGTGCTAAAGGACACTCTCGAGTTGCTAAATGCAGGTTTTCTTTTTCTTCTCAACTACATCAGGGCATCACTTTTACTCGTATGCGGCTGTTTGCTTTTTGTTGTGGGTATAGTCTGCAAGTCATCTTTACTTGGAATTCCAAACAGAAGCAAAGCAAAAATGTTACTTAAATTAAAAAAAATAATTTTAGAAAAAAAGAAAAGGAGAAAGAGAAACATCAACTTATCATTCCACTTATTTCTGCATTCATTGGCTCACTCCTATAGGTGCCCTGACCAGGGATTGAACCCACAACCTTTTGGTGTATGGGTACAAGGCTCCAACCAACTGAACTACTCAGCCAGGGCTGCTTTCTATTTTGAAGAGCTGGAGTGGGATGATAGGGACGAGAGTCTCTCAATCACTTCTCATATCTTCTCCTTCTTCCCCCCACTCTTTAATTGAGTCAGGATAGATGGGAAGACCATCTCCTCGGGAGCACAGAACTCTATAAGATTCTCATGGTATGCTGAACTTCATAGGTTAAATGGAATTAAGAAAATTGAGCAAATTATTTTTCTTTCTATAAATCCTGTTCTAGGATTTATTTGCCGAATAAGGAAATAAGTCTTAGGATGGAACTGGAGAGTATTATGCTTAGCGAAATAAGCCAGTCAGTGAAGGACAAATATCATATGATCTCACCCATTACGGGACAATAATAAGCAAAACTAACAAGCAAAACAGAACCAAGTATATGAATACAATGAATAGGCCTTCAGTGGTCAGGGGAAAGAGGTTGGGGGGACGGGGGAGGGGGGAGGCAGAGGCAAGAAAGGGGAGCAGCTTAGACAAGAACCTAGTATAAAGGAAACATGGACATGGACAACAGGTGGGATTGACTTTGGGGGGAATGGGTGGGTGGGGAGGAGGACAGAGGGGAGCAAAAAGGGGATGGATGTAATACAACAACAATAAAATTTAAAAAAAAAGGAAATAAGTCTTAGAGCTACATTTCAGACAAGGGTCTATAATAAAACATGATTTAAATAATAAAATTAAAATAACCCAGTTTGATATTTGCAAAATATTATGCCATTATATTCTACTTTTAAAGTCATATGTTGACATATCATTCAAAAAGTTTTAAAATATGTAAAATAATTTGCTCTTAATGATGCTAGCAACCAAAACTGGTCTAAGAGATTTAGAGATATCAACTAATCCTCCCAACAGTCCATTTTACAGGTGAAGGAACTGATGTACAGAGCAAGTGACTTGACTAAGATCACATAACTATAGTTTATGTAAACCAAATAGTCTGTGGGACAGATTTGTCTGCTAGACCACCAAATTGCGACCTCTAGTTTATGATTTATTTGAATAAGTCAGGGAGAAAAAGGCTTTGCCTTCTGGCTTGGCTTCTCTGATAAATGACCTTGGACTGGCCACTTAATCTATACAAAGGCCTCCATAAAGTTAGGATAATTAACCTTGTAGTATTCACTAATGTTGGTTTTATCTTTTCTCCTTCCCTATTTGGATGATCATATTGAACATTTGGTGTGCTTGTATGTTATCTGGAATGCATAACTCCTGCCTATTGTTCAAGTCTCAATACATTTTCAGTATTTCTAGAAATAGCCTGATACAGGAGACAGCCTTAGGCAGGGAGTCAAGATGCCTATTGCAGTCCAAATGCTTTTACTAATCCTTTGGGTGATCTCAAGCAAGTCCTATCTTTTGGGGTCCTCCGTGTCACCATCTTTAAGATGTGGAGTTGGACGAAACCTGGCCTTAAACTGTGTTCCAAAAAATACAATGTTTCTTAAAATGGTGAGAAAGGGCATAAAAAGAAGATAGGGCAATGGGAAGGTCTGGTGAGTAGGTTTATGGGTTCCCTGTTCCATTTCAAATTTAAAACTTTATTTTAAGCTATTAGATTTTATTAGAAGGGAATTTTCCACGACCAATAAAACAGGTGGAAATTGCTAGACCTACCATGTATACACAAACGCTGGAACTGTCTCTTCTTGGCTTCTTTTTATTTCCACCTTGTCCTGAACATGAAACTAAAAGGGTCTAACAGGTTTGTAAAATGCTGGCTAAAATATACATTTTTTTCCTTTTGGTTTTTCTATCCTTTTTCCTACCCCAAAAAGAAATTAAATATGAATAGGTCTAAGAAAGAACCAGCATGGAAACTCCCACCAATTTCACAGATAGTTTTCAACAAAATGTGATGGATTAATGAAGTTCTCATTTTAAAAACAACTACCTGTTGACACACAAAAGTTAAAGTGACAAACAGAAGTTTACATCTCATTATCCTGTAATTTTGGAAGTTGCTTTAAATGTTTTGTTTTGTTTTAAATCATGGGAAGAGGTCTTCAAAGGCAACTTCTTTGTGCTTCTCACTTGTATGATCTCCCTAAACTATCATCATGAATTCCATTAAGGCAATTTTCTCCACCTGAAGCTGGGGGACTGGAATGGATAAAAAGGAATCAGTCAAGTCCCCATTCTCTTCAGTTATCCTCAGCTTCATTTTCAGGGCAAGATAAACCCAAGCCTATTGTCCAGTTTTCTGCTTAGAGATTAAGTCCTTATATTTTAAGTAAAATTCTCAAAGCTGCTTCCATGGTGGTGAGTGAGGATGCCCAATGTCTGCAAATCATTACACATCTTCCAGGAAGAATTACAATTTTCTTAAAGTATCATGGAACATCAATGTTCTGGATAAAACATTTATCTCTTGCTTTCGAGATTGCTTGGTGCTTTGAAATGCCTGGATGAATGTGCCTGAAATCTTGAGTCTAATTTCACACCAGCTTCTCGGTGCCTTGGGACAAATTACCACACTTCCCTTGACCAAGCTGCAATTTTACCAATGGGCGCATTGGAGTAGATGATTCCCCAAATCCTCTTGACTTAAGATAGTCTAAGGACAAATTACTTCGAGGACATTATCTCCGGTTGCTTGTTCAGTCTTCAAAATCAACAAAAGATCTGATTGTAAGATTAGGCCAGAGTTGACCCTTAATGTTCTATGCCCTGTGCTTCAGCCCAGGCTGCCTAAAGGCCAGAAGGCTGTGTCTCCTTCAAACGACTGGCTGCCCCCCTCATTGGCGGGGCTTCTGCAGGATCAAGGTCCACTGAGAACTTCAGTCCACTGTCATTCTCCCTTGACAATGGTATCTGCGTAGTCAGGTGGAAGATGGTGACCTGGACCCCTCAGCAGCATTTCGCCCACTTCTCCAGAGAGCCCTCTCACTCCTTTCTTTCATTCCTCCTTCATCACTGCACCATGGTCCCTTTAAGGCAGCGGCCATAGTTGAGTGGTGGGAGTAGCTGCTGGAAGCAGAGACTTGCAGGATTTGGCCTACACTGGGCTCCTCAGCGCGCAGGCTCCGGACCGGGGGCTTGGTGGGAAAGGAAGGCGGGGCTTCAGGTGCGCCTGCGCACCAGGGGCGCGCGCAAGGGGTTGGTTTAGTGATCCCTTTAAGAAACCGCAGGCGGAGGAATTTCTCTGAGAGAAAATAATCCTACTCACGGGGCCCCTTGGAGGCCATTAACCCCCCGAGTCCCAGCCCCCCTTTCCTGGGCAGGCCCTACCGCCCACGCGCGCACCCGTGGGATCTCAAGATCTCCGACCCAGCGCGCGGCATCCGCCCCCTCCCCACTTTCAGCGTCGGACTCGGCCGGGTCCCGGGAAGCTGCCGCGAGGTGGCCGTGCCTGCAGTGTGGGCGGGGGCCGGGGGCCCGAGAGCTTCCACCGCTACCGCGCCAGGAGCCGCAGCGGTTCCAAGCGGGGCCCAACATGGCGGAGAGAGAGGTGGAGTCCGGCCCCCGAAAGAGGGTAGGTGAGGTGAGGCAGAACTCGGGCAGCGGGGGGCGGGGCGGGAGCTGCGTCCCGGGGCCCGGGCCGGGAATGGCCAAGTGCAGGCTCGTGGAGGGGTCGCCAAGTCCGGGCTGGGGGAAGGTTGCGGTCAGGACTGAGGCAGCCTTGGGTCCGAAACGCGCTCGAGAGTGGTCCTTCGGCAGGTGGGACAAAGATTTGCTGCTGGTTGGGAGGGGGAGGGGCGGGGGGGTGGTGTTTGCTTTAAAAATTTTTTCCAGCCTTGGGGGTCGGTTACTTGGCCAAGGGAGAGAAGGTGTCAGATTCAGATTTTTAAGTGCATCTTTAGTAAATCAGAGTCTGGAACTTTAACTGGGGAGAGGGCCGGTGGGGGTGGGTGGGTGGCGGGAATAAGTCGTGTGGGGGTCTCCTGAGGGATAACCAGAGGGTTCTTAAATAACACCCTCGCGAATTCATTTTCCTGCCTCCTTTACCTCCTCCCCCCATAACCGTTATAGACCGAGGTGGAGGTGGTGCTCTTACCTGTGAAGAAGTGGGGTCATTGGCGTGTCCTGATTTAGGAAAAATTTTGGCAGCTGTAAACGTCGTGTTCTAGTCTAGGCTTTTTACCAACAATTAAGAACGTGGAAGAGTGTGGCAAGTTTTGTCATCACAAGGATGTACACTACCAGCCTGCAGAGGTGAAGCCAATTCTATAAAGGTGTTGTTGAATGCCTTTTAGGGTGCCTTTTGAAGTTTATCTTGAAACTTTTAAAATTTAATTCTGAATGATTTTTTTTTTCCTCCAAATACAGAACATTACCATCGATTGGGCAATAGTTTTCAGACTTTTAGTTCTTCCCCCATAGCATGTTAAGCAGTGAGTTTCTTACCAGAAATATTCCTTTTAGGATTGGTTTCGAAGTGATCAAATTAGTTTTAAGCCACCTGCAGAAAAAAATTAAAACTGTATTGAGAATGCCCTTTTGATTTAATCTCATGATACTACAGCTTACATTATGAGTGAGTGCTTATTATGTGCCTAGCACAGTGCTTTCCAGGAAGAATTTAACTTCACGTGAACTCTATGTAAAACCCACTTTTCAGATGAGGAGATGTAAGCATAGAGGGGTAAGTAATTAAGATCAGATAGGTAGTTAAGACACTGAGATTTGAATCTAAGTTTGTCGCAACTACAGTGCTTGTGTTGAGCGCCACATAGGAGTTCTTTAATCTATATGTTGTTCTCATTAAAAGCTTGAATTATAAATAACCCAAGAAGTGCCAAGTGGTATTTTTAAAAGAATTTACTAGGAAAATATTTTCAACTACACAGTAAAATTGGAAAGTTGACAGGGAACATTATATACCCACAACCTAGATTTACCATGGACATTTTACTGTACTTGTTTTTATCACATTTATAACTATCTGTTTATCTATTCATCAGTTATTAATGCATTTCATTGTATTTTTTAAAAGATTTTATTATTTTTAGAGAGAGGCAGAGAGGGAGAGAAACATCAATGTATGGTTGCCTTTCACCTGCTTCCAGCTATGGACCTGGCTAGAGACCTGGCTTGCAACCTCATTATGTGCCCTGGCTAGGGAATTGAACCAGCGCATTTTATTGTATTTTGAGTGATTCAAATTTAATGTTTTTAGTCTTGGGTTTATAAAATTTTATGTCCTCCTCATGCAATAATTAGTCATAAATAGAACAGGTTAAGCTGTCTAATAGTATGTCAAAGTAATAGTTCATTCAGTAGAAATGTTGGGTGTGAAATGCACACGTTTTGAAATTTAAAATTTTCCTTCAAGCTGTGAGTTTTACATTGAATCTTCCCTCATTAGGCTTAAGTGAAGGTATATGGCATATGGTCGTCACCAATTAAAATATATAGGGTAAATTACTTTAGATGTGTAATGGTCATTTAAGGACATCTCTTGAGTTCATCTGCCAAGGTGGAATCTAGAAAACATCCACGCACTTTGGTAACAGATTCAACTAAGTTTTAAATATATTCTTCCTTCTCTTCTAATACACTTAAAAGGTGCCACATTGGTAGCTACTTAAACTTAACAACATGTAACGTACACAGCTTTTGTACACATTTCCCCATTATTTTACCAATTTCATTGTGGTGAAAGGTTACATTCAGTATATTTTGGATTTCATAATCCATTTTGTTTTTGATATTTGGTTAGAATACTCAGTCCTGTTCCAAGTGGTACATGTGGTACATGTGTGCTTTTTTCTTTGCATGCCCATATGGGAACACATGTGATGAACTCCATGGGCGTGTGTGATAAACTCCACGTGGGTATTATTTGTATACTCTAAGTATGTTAGTGAAGAGTATGCAGTACAATATCTTAAAATAATCTATTGGCCTTGAGATAAGTTAAACTAAATAGGCATAGATAATAACTTCATGTAATTTAATCTGAAATTTCATCAATGACATGGTATTGTATTAGTGATGCTTATAACCGTTGACCTTTTTAATTACAAGTTGCAAGAAGTTGTTGGGCACTTAATGGTAGTTAATGAGTTATATGCTAGGCATTTCTGCTTTGGTATTTGTGACCATTTAGGATAATATATTCGGACTGTATGGCTTAATTGTGAACTCCTTTACTGTAGAGCCCGTTTCACTTGCATTTTCCCATCTCTAACACCTATGATCTTCACATAATAGAAATTCAAAACACATTGATTTTTGGTAAGAAAAGTACCTTTTATAACAGAGGTTCTATGGTTTGGGTATCAGGTTACCTGCTTTGTATTTTTGGATGCTTCTGTAAATCTTTCTTATCCTCTATATTCCAAAGTTCTCTTCTGTGGATTCAGATTTAGGGATCCTCTGATTTTTCTGGGTTACGGTTAGGTGGGAGGGTGTATTTTATTTTTATTATTTTTAATCCTTACTCTAGGATATGTTTATTGATTTTTGAGAGAGAGGAGGGAGGGAGGGAATGGAGGCAGAGAGAGAGAGAGTGAGAGAATGAGAGAGAGAAGGAGAACAGAGGAAAAACATCAATGTAAGAATCATCAACTGGTTGCCTCCTGTATGTGCCTTGACTGGGAATCTAACCTACAAGTTAGGTATGTGCCTTGACCAGGGATTGGACCAGCAGCATTTTGGTGTATTGGATGGTGCTCCAACCAACTGAGCAACCTGGTCAGGGCTGGCAGAATTTTTGTTGTTATTTTTAAATCTCTGTCTCTCTGTCTCTGTCTCCGTCTCTGTCTCTCTCTCTCTCTGCCACAATGTAGGAGAGATACATTAGTTGACTGCCTCCCCCCAAACTGGGGATCTGGCCTGCAACCCAGGCATGTGCCCTTACTGGGAATCAAACTGGCAACCTTTTGGTTCACAGGCCAGCCAGCACTTCATCCACTGAGCCACACCAGCTAGGGCTGGGAGAATGTATTTTAAGACCATTGGGTTGCAGTGGTTGGGAGCTCAGTTGATTATATTCCTGATACCTGATACACCAAGGTTGCAGATGAGATCTCGGCGCAGAGCACATATAAATGCACAAATAAAGTGGAACAATAAATTTATGTTCCTTCTTATCTGCCTCTAAAAAGTGATTTAAAAAGACCATTGAGTTGATAACCTGAAAGTTCTTTGTAGGCCTGCCTGAGTTTTTTCATGCTTGTGGTCAATTAGAATAATAGATATTAAATTAGATAAGGTTAATATGGTTGTATTCAGACTGAATGTCAATGTCCCAATTTGTGAAGAAGCAGAGTATGAGTGGATCATACTATATCCATCTATCATCTCTGCTATAGAAAGAACCAAATTCCCTTGAAGGCCATTATCGAACATGAACACCCTTTTAATTTCAGGATATCTGTGAGATGTTGTAAATATTTTGTAAAACTTTATTTTATAAAGTTAAAATTTTAGTTTATTGGGTTCTTTTTTTTTTTTTCTTGATTGTTTATGGAGAGGGAGTAGAGGTGGGAGTGGAACATTGATTTTGTTGTTTCCGCCCATACATGCTCTCCTTGGTTGCTTCTTGTATGTTCCCTGACTGGAATCAAACCTACAACCTTGGTGTATTGGGCTGATGCTCTAACCAACTGAGGTGCTCAGCTAGGGCTCTAAAATAAGATTTAAGCCCTGGCTGGTGGCTGAGTGGATTGACACCGGCCTGTGAACCCAAAGGTCGCTGGTTCAATTCCCCAGTCAGGGCACATAACCAGGTTGCAAGTCAGGTCTCCAGCCAGGTCTGTAGCTGGAGGCAGGTGAAAGGCAACCATATATTGATGCTTCTGTCTCTTTCTTCCTTCCTCCTTGCCCTTCTCTGTGAGAATAATGAATAAAGTCTTTAAAAATAAATAAAATAAGTTTTAAAATTTATTAGGTAGGCTTGTACTAAGTAGTAAAATTATTTTATGCATGAATATTAGAATAAATAATAAACTATGGGATCTCGCTAACTCTGGTGGTCATATTTTTTGATGAAATCTGTCTTTTCAAAATTTACATAGAAAATTTTGAATGTAGAAATGACTGTAAATATATATGTTGTTACCTGGTGTAGTAAGCTGTGTCTGTTTTTGGATTTGAACTACTCTATATATTAAATTTGATTTGGTATGCTCAAAAAAAGAGAAGGCATATTTTTAAGTAGTACCTTTCCATTTTTGTAAAAACAAACTGTCCTTTCTTTCTTCTCCATATATGTTTCTGTGCCTGTAGATGTATGAATTTGGACAAATTGTGGAGGATACAGGTCAGGCTGTTACCATAGATTACCTTCAGGGGTGGGATGAAAAAGGAAATGATGAATAAAGGGGAAAATTTTGTGCAAAATTTATATATAATAGTGAAAGTGTAGACTATAAAATGTTATCTGTATTATTGTAAATATGTAAAAATTAGATATAATAAAAAATATATACACTAAATATTTAAAATCTGTGATTGATTTTAGAGCTTATTTATGCATTCATTGCTTGCTTCTTGTACATGCCTTGGCCAGTGATGGAATTCACAAACTTAGCACATCTGGACGATACTCAACTGAATTACCTGGCCAGGGCTTAGCAGATATTTTTTAACTTTAAAGTTCCCAAATTCCATGTTATATTTGGTATAAATAATTGTAAATGAATTCACAGTACCATGTATATTCAATTCTGTTTGGATGCCTCTAACTTTTACACAGACACTCTGTTAGTTTTCTGTAATGCCCTGATTGTATTTGTAAGCCATTTGTAGACACTTTACTTTAGCTCAGGGAAGTTTGGCAGTGCTGATTCCATTTCAAGTATGTTGAATAACTCATGAGGTAGAAGATATTTTTGAATTCTGTGTGTGTGTGTGTGTGTGTGTGTGTGTGTGTATACACACACACATATATATATATATATTTTTTTTTTTTCCCATTACCATTTAGCCCTCTACCAACCACTCTTTAATGAAGACTAACACTTCCTTTAAATATTCTGGTTATTTTACCATGAGTTTACGTAATTTAGCAAAGGGCAGAGAAAGGAAGACATTATAGCATAGTATGTTGAACCATACAGAGTTACTAACATTTGACCATTTGACCTATGAAAATGTGTTTTCATATGGTTCAACCTAAAAGTTAGGACCTGGGCTTCCTCTTTCCCTTCTTCCTTTCGTTCCTTCTTTCCATTTTAGAGAGAGGGGAAAGGAGGGAGAAAAAGGGAGAGAACCATCAGTATGAGAGAGAGTTGTCAATCGATTGCATCATGTATGAGCCCCTGCTGGGGTCTGAACCTGCAACCCAGGCATGTGCTTTGACTAGTAATCGAACTGGTGACTCTGTGCCCTGCACAGGATGCCCAGCCAACTGAGCCACACCAGACAGGGTGGACATGGGCTTTTCAAAGTCAGGTTATGGTACAGTCTTTGGTATTTAGCAATATTGAGATGGTAACACCCCTACTGTATGTTCTTATGCTTAAGGAATACTTAATATTTTAATTTTATTCCTACTGTTTTTCTAGCTGTCCAGGAGCTTGAGCTAGCTTTGACTATAAATATAGTACTTGAGAAACCTTTTCTACCCAATATATAGATTACGTATTAATACAAGGTTTTTGATGTCAGGGATCACGTGTGTTCATCTTTCTTTACATTGCCCAATATGCTGCCTTATGAATTTAAATGTTGTATAGGTATACTCAACATACTACACATTTATAGGCAAAAAAACTCACAAAACTTAATTTTGTAATTCCCTATCAATATAGAATATAAAATATAGATTGGTACAGTGAAATCCCATGTTTCTATTGCGCAGCTTTGTCAACTAAACAGTGAATCAACAATTTGCCACTTTCTAGTCTCATCTAATTTCTTCCTTTCTCTTTGTCTTTTGTCTTTTTGTTGAAATCTCAGACATCACATCATTTACAAACATTTCTGTATGTATTTCTAACAGGTAACAATGAAAAAATACAACCAGAATACTTCTATAGTTAACAAAATGAAAAGTTCTTTGATTCAGTCTCTGTTCAGATTTCTCTGATTCTTTTTTTTTTTTTTTTCCAATGAATGGGAAACTTTATTGAGGCCCCAGAGTCAATAGAAGGCCCAGGGTAGGCAGAAGACTAACTACCCTGTAGGCCAGAGGTGGTAATGGAGGGGCCTTATTTAACCTTCTTCTTGGGGCGCAGGT
The DNA here is from genome assembly GCA_004026585.1 of Noctilio leporinus. Classification (NCBI taxonomy): domain Eukaryota; kingdom Metazoa; phylum Chordata; class Mammalia; order Chiroptera; family Noctilionidae; genus Noctilio; species Noctilio leporinus. Next base: position 36,672 of record PVIW01007721.1, on the reverse strand, counting down.
TGTTGGTGTGGCCACACTTCTTCTTGCGGCAGTTGACAGCGCGGGGGTGCAGGCGGGCATAACACTTGCGGCAGATCATCTTGTCACAGTTGTACTTCTGGGCAAGCTGGCGGAGGGAGGGCTCGATGATGCCACCACGCAGACGAAGCACCAAGTGCAGGGTGGACTCTTTCTGAATATTGTAGTCTGAGAGAGTACGGCCATCCTCCAGCTGTTTGCCCGCAAAGATCAGACGCTGCTGGTCAGGCGGGATGCCCTCCTTGTCTTGGATTTTAGCTTTGACATTCTCAATGGTATCACTGGGCTCAACCTCAAGGGTGATGGTCTTGCCAGTCAGGGTCTTCACAAAGATCTGCATCTCTGTGTCTGCTGGGGAGGCCGCACGGACGCCACGACCAACGCACTCCGCCGCCTCGTTGAGAAGAAAGAGCTGATTCTTTAACTATCTTTTTACATTTGGTTTAAATCGCAATCCAAGTAAGATTTACCATTTCATTTGGTTTCTATGTCTCTTAAGTTTCTTTAACCTTTAACCATACCCCTCTCTATCCTATACCTCCTGCACTTTTTCCCATGCTATTTTTTTGTTGAATTCAGTTCCCCAGCCAGGGCACATAACCAGGTTGCAAGCCATGTCTCCAGCCAGGTCTAGCTGGAGGCAGGTGAAAGACAATCAACATACGTTGATGTTTCGCTCCCTCTCTGCTTCCCTCCCTGCCCTCTCTCTGAAAATAAATAAAGTCTTAAAAAAACAACAAAAACAAAAAACTAAGTCGTTTGTCCAGGAGAGTTTTCCACATTCTGGATTTGGTTGATTGAATTCTTATGGTGTCTAACATGTTCATTATCCTTCACATTTCCCATAAAGTTGTAGTTAGATAAAACAGGGCAGTAGTTCTCTTCTTTGGCTGGAATTTAGTAGGATCACCTGGAGAGCTTTTATTAAAAAAATATATATTATTTTTTTTGTGAAGTAGTTTTATTTTGTTTGAGAGAGAGAGAGAGAGAGAGAGAGAGAGAGAGAAATATCGATGTGAGAGAGATACATCAATTGGTTGCTCTCCATATGTGCCCCGACCACAGGATTGAACCTGCAACCTAGGTATGTGCCCTGACTAGGAATCCAACTGGTGACATTTTGGTCTATGGGACAGCACTCCAACCAACTGAGCTTCACCGGCCAGGGCACCTAGAGAGCTTTTAAATATCCGGATTTTCGGGTCACATCTCGGATCAATTAAATCAGAATTCATGGGGTGGATTATAGGCATTAATAGTATAAAAAATGTTTTTTTCTAAGTGATTTCAGTCTGCTGCCAAGGTTGAGGAATTGGTAGAGTTTGATGAAACTTAGGTTCAGTTTCTTGAGAATGAAAACTTTATAAGTAGGTCGATTATATATAATTTATTTCCAGTCAGACAATTTTAAGAATGAAAAGGAATACTAGTTACAGTGGGACAATAGCTATAAACTGAGACTGTCCTGGACAAATAAGGGTGCGTCGTTATCCTGTTAGATGATACTGTGAATTCTAGTTGCATCATTCTAGAGGGCATATAAATGGTTGTTGCACTTTTAGTGATACTAAAATTGATCAGTTCAGGTTGGGTCAGCAGGATATAAATATTACAATTTTTTAACTTTGCACCTACTGGATTTATCAGCTATTGATTATTGCCTGCATTGGTTATTTCATTAGAAGAGTTTTTTTTCTATGTATTCTATATTTTTCCACTGGAATTCTTCCATAAAGAATTCCTTCAATTATTTGTTTACCCTGTAATAGCATTTGTACAAGAACAGCAGAGTGAATGTTTATTTCTTCCCCTTTATTTACCAGTTTTTAGAAGAATGAATTGATGCCTTACCAAACCTCAAAGGTAATATTTGGGAGGGGATATCATGATGAACTCATGGAATGTAATATATTTACATTTATTGTCAGTATTTTTATTTAATTTCAGGGAGGGGAATAGAGTGAAAAAGAGAGGGAGAGAAACTTCAGTGTGTAGCCTCTTGTGTGCCCCCAGCTGGGGACCTAGCCTGCCACCCAGGCATGTGCCCTCGCTGGGAATTGAACCGGTGACCCTTTGGTTCACAGGCTGGTACTTAATCCACTGAGCCACACCAGCCAGGGCTTGTCAGTATTTTTTAAAGTATATTTTACTGATTATGCTATTATAGTTGCCCCACTTTTTGCCTTTGGGCCTTCTGCCGGTACCCCACTTCCTTCAGCAGCCTCCCTCCCTCAATTCATGTCCATGGGTTGTGCATGTACGTTTTTTGGCTTCTCCATTTCCTTCACTATTATTAACGTCCCCCTGTCTTATTTTGTACCTACCAATTATGCTTCTTAATCCCTATACCTTTTCTGCTATTCTCGTCCTTCCCCTTTCCCACTGATAACCCTCCATACGATCTCCATATCTGTGATTCTGTTCCTGTTCTAGTTGTTTGCTTAAGTTTTTTCTTAAGATTTTATTTATTATTTTTAGAGAGAAGGGCAGGGAGGGAGGAAGTAAGGGAGAGAAGCATCAATGTATGGTTGCCCTTCATCTGCCTCCAGCTACAGACCTGGTTTGCAACCTGGTTATGTGCCCTGACTGGGGAATTAAACCAGGGACCTTTGGGTTCGCAGGCTAGTGCCAGTCCACTGATCCACCAGCCAGGGCCTTGCTTTTGCTTTTTAGATTGATAGTTGTGAGTTTGTTGTCATTTTATTTTATTTTTTTAAAAAGATTTTATTATTTCCAGAGCTAGGGGAAGGGAGAGAAGCAGAGAGAGAAACATCAATGTATGGTTGCCTTTCACCTGCCTCCATCTATGGACCTGGCTGGAGACTTGGCTTGTAACCTGGTTATGTGCCCTGGCTTGGAATTGAACTAGCGACCTTTGGGTTCATAGGCTGGCACCTTATCCACTGTGTCACCAGCCAGGGCCTTGACTCATTCTTTTCAAAGGCTCCATTCCATGCCGTTGTATCCATTGCGCCATGTTGTCATTTTAACGTTCATGGTTTTGATCTTTTATTACTACCCACATTTTAAAATTATTGTTATTAAAATTTTTTATTCATTTTTTTTAAAGAGAAGAGAAGGGAGGGAGAAAGTGAGGGTGGGAAACAACCAGCATGCAGATGTCTCTGGCCTGCAACCCAGGCATGTGCCTGGTCTGGGAACTGAATCTCGACCCCTCAGCTCACTGGCCAGCGCTCAGTCCACCAAGCCATAGTGGCCAGGGCTTAAATTATTATTATTATTATTATTTTTTAAGATTTTATTTCATTATATTTAGAAAGGGGGGAGGGGAGAGAGGCAGAGAGGGAGAAAGACATCAATGTATGGTTGCTTTTCACCTGCCTCCAGCCACAGACCTGACTGGAGACCTGGTTTGCAACCTTGTTATGTGCCCTGGCTGGGGTATTGAACCTGCGACCTTTGGATTCGCAGGCTGGTGCCTTATCCACTGTGCTACCAGCCAGGGTTATTTTTTAAAGTATATGTAATGATTATGCTGTTATAGTTGTCCCAGTTTTTTTTTCCCTTTGCCCCCCTCCACCTAGCACCCCTCTTCCCTCCAGCAATGCTACCCCCATTAGTTCATGTCCATGGGTCATGCATTTAAGTTCCCTGGCTTCACCCTTTCCTATGTTATTCTTAATTTCCCCTTGTCTTTCTTGCACCCTCCAGTTATGCTTCATAACCTGCACCCTATTTCCCCGTCTAGCCAATAATCCTCTAAATGACCCCCATGTCGGTGATTTTGATTCTAATCTGGTTGTTTACTTAGTTTTTTTTTTTTTTTTTAGGTTCTATTGTTGATAGTTGTATTTGTTGTCATTTTAATGTTCATAGTTTTGATCTTTTTCATAAGTCCATTTAGCATTCCATAAAATACGGGCTTGGTGATGATGAACTACTTTAGATTTACCCTGAACTTGGAGGTGTGGCCTGCGCCTGGGATTGCTCTCCAGGTGTCCCTGCCCCTTGTCAATATGGGAAAGTTCAGCAGGCTGCTGCTGCCACCTTGCTGCCTCGTCATCAATACACCCTGTCCTCTCTGCCCTGGCTCCCTGTCTTTGCCTCTCCTACTCATATGGATGAATATTTCTTTAAATCATTGGTTGTCAGACTTCCATACAGTTCAAGTTTTCTGGCAGTTCTGGTTTTTTGTTTTGAGGTTAGTTATGATTCTTCTTATGGTTGTGCGGGGAGGCAAAGTACTTATGTCTTTGTCTTGGCTGGAAGTTTTTTTCTTTTTTTTTAAAAAAAGGGAGAGAAACACCAATGTATGGTTGCCTTTCACCTACCTCCAATGGGGGACCTGGCTGGAGATCTGGCTGGCAACCCTGCTGTGCGAGCTGACTAGAAATTGAACCAGTGACACTTGGGTTCACAGGCTGGTGCTCAATCCACTGAGCTACATCAGCCAGGACCTTGAAAGTTCTGTTTTTTTATGTTTAAATTTGTCACATTTGTGATCATTGGCTATCTAAGGCTGCCATAAAAAATCACAAACTTGGTGGCTTAAAACAAGAGAAGTTTATTTGCTTATAGTTCTGGAGGTTAGAGGTCCAAAATCAAGATGTGGGGAGGGCCATGTTGTCTCTGAAGGCTCAAAGGAAGAAGTCTTTGTCTCTTCCAACTTTTGGTGGCTTCAGATAGTCCTTGATTTGTTGCAGCGTAACTCCAGTCTTTGCCTGTGTGTTCACATGGTCTGTTCTTTGTCTCTGTATCTTTTCTGTTTCTTCCTAGGACAGTCTTCATTGGATATAGGGCCCATCCTAATCCAGGGTGATCACATCTCAAGATCCTTACATTAATGACATCTGGAAAGAAGTTTATTCCAAAAAGGTCACATTCTGAGATTCTAGGTGGACATAACCCTTTGTGGGCCACAATTCAGCCTGCAACAGGGTCTTTAAGGTTAGCACCTGAATTTTTAAAAAACATTATTTTATACTTAAACAGTTACCTTAAAATTTTTTATATGTTAACTATAACATAAAATTTAACCATTTTAACCATTTAAAGTGTATAGTTCAATGGCATTAAGTACATTAACAGTGTTGTGCAACTATCATCACTCATTATCTATTTAATCCCAAACAGAAATTCTGTACACATTGAAGAATAACTCCCCATTGCCCTTCCCTCCAGCTGCTGGTATGCTTTAATCCAATTTCTGCTTCAATGAATCTGCCTATTCAAATATTTCACAGAATCAGAATCATGTAATATTTGAGCATTGTGCCCTGGCTGGTAGCACAGTGGATAGGTGCTGGCCTGGGAACCCAAAGTTCACTGGTTCGATTCCTAGCCAGGGCACGTAACTAGGTTGCAAGCTGGAGGCAGGTGAAAGGCAACCATACATTGATCGATGTTTCTCTCCCTCTCTGCCTGCCTCCCTTTCTCTTTCTCTAAAAATAATAAATAAAATAATTAAAAAAATTTGACTATTGGTGCCTGGCTCTTCCATTTAGCATAATGTTTTTCAAGGTTCATCTCTTTTTTTTTTTTTTTTTTTTTTTTTTTTTTACAGTATAAAATTTTTATATTTAGAATTAGCCAGCTGGACTCAGTTTAGATGGTCCTAATTTTGTTGGCAACATCCAAAGCATCGTAGTCTGGAGCCAGTCGAACGTATGCCTTCTTCTCTCCATCAGGCCTGATCAGGGTGTTGACCTTGGCAACATCAATGTCATAGAGCTTCTTCACAGCCTGCTTGATCTGGTGTTTGTTGGCCTTGACATCCACAATGAACACAAGTGTATTGTTGTCTTCTATCTTCTTC
>PVIW01007721.1:0-30778 GCA_004026585.1 Noctilio leporinus | reverse complement strand
GTGATAGCATAGTGATCAAGCTTATTTCTCCGGGGGGCGCTCTTCCGAGGATATTTAGGTTGCCTCCGGAGCCGCAGTGTCTTAGGTCTCCGGAAGGTGGGTGACGTGCGGATCTTCTTCTTTTTGTGGCTGTGGACGCCTTTTAGCACTGCTTTCTTTGCCTTCAAAGCCTTTGCCTTAGCTTCGGCTTTGGGAGGGGCAGGGGCTTCCTTCTTCGCTTTCGGCGCCATCTTCGGGAAAAGGAAGGTTCATCTCTTTTAATGGCTGAATAATCTGTTGAATGTATGTACTACATTTTTTTTTTTTATTCACTCATCATCTGTCTTTGGACACTTAAGTTGTTTCTACCTTCTGGCTATTGTGAAAAATTCTGCTATAAACCTCCTATACAAGTATTTGAGTCCCTTTGACTGATTCTTTTGGCTATATAACTAGAAATGGATTTGATGAGTCATCTGGGTGTCCTAAGTTTATCTTTTTGAGGAATCACCAAATTTCCACAGAAGCTTTAACCAATCTCCATTCCCACTGGCAATGCTGGACAGTTCTGATTTCTCCATATCCTCTCTTAACACTGTTCATTTTTTTTCTTTTTTCTTTCTCTTTTTGATAATAGCTAGCCTGGTGGGTGTGACTAGTTTCTCCTGGTTTTAATTTGTTTTTTAAGTGACTAGTGATATTAAGTATGTTTTCTTGTAGGTTATTTGTATATCTTCTTTTCAGAAATGTCTATTTAAATTTTTTTTTAAATATATTTTTAAAGACTTTATTTCATTATTTTTAGAAAGAGGGGAAGGGAGAGAGGCAGAGAGGGAGAGAGACATCAATGTATGGTTGCCTTTCACCTGACTCCAGCCACAGATATGACTGGAGACCTGGTTTGCAACCTTGTTATGTGCCCTGACTGGGGAATCGAACCTGCGACCTTTGGGTATGCAGGCCGGCGCCTTATCCACTGTGCTACCAGCCAGGGCTTATTTAAATTCTTTACCATGTCCTGGCTAGTGTGACTGAGTGGGTTGAGAGCCGGTCTGTGATGAGAACCAGAAGGTCTTGGATTCAGTTCCTGGTTCGGGGCACAGGCCTGGGTTGTGGGCCAGGTAGTTGGGGGTATGCTAGAGGCAACTGATTGTTTCTCTCACACATGATGTTTGCGCTCTCCCTTCGTTCCCCTCTCTTAAAAAATAAATCTTAAAAACATTAAATTCTGTACCCATTTTTATTTTTATTTATTTAAACCCTCACCTGAGGATATGTTTATTGAGTTTAGATAGGAAGGAGTGGAGAGAGAAAGAGAAACATTTATGTGATGGAGAAACGTTCGATTGGTTGCATCCCATCCATACCCTGACTGGGGACCTGGCCTGCAACCCAGGCATATGCCCTGACTGGGAACGGAACTGGTGATCTTTCTGGATGACCTGCAACCCACTGAGCCCACTGGGCTCTTTTGTCCATTTTTAAATTGCGTATGTTGTCTTTATTTTAGGAATTCTATATATATTCTGGAGATACTGAATTCTTACCAGATAACGTGATTTGTAAATATTTTCTTCCATTCTGTGGTTTGTCTTTACTCTCCTAATGGTGCTTTCTGATCCCTAAGTTTTCAGTTTTGATGAAGTCTAATTTATCTGTTTTCCTTTTGTGGCTTGTGCTTTTGCTGTCATATTTAGGAAACCATTGCCAAACCTAGGGTCAATAGTTTTTTCCATTGGTACTTCTAAGAGTTTTATAGTTTAGCTCTTTAATTTGGTCTTTAATCCATTTTAAGTTATTTTTTGTTTATGGTTGAGGTGATTAATAATTTTGTTCTTTTGTATGTGGATTCCCAGTTTTTTCAGCACCATCTGTTTTTCCACATTAAATAATCTTATCACTCTTCTCAAAAATCAGTTGACCTTCACTTTAATCAGTTTGTGCTGCCATAGCAAAGTAGAAATTTATTTCTTGCAGTTCTGGAGGCTGGGACACCTTTAAGGTCAAGGTGCTGGTAAGTTGTGGGTTTTATTCTAAGGCCGCTTCTCTTGGCTTTTTGGCAGCCCCCATCTGTGTGCTCCCATGATCTTTTTGTATGTGCTCAGGGTTTGAGCAAGATCTGGTGACTTTTTTTTTTTTTTTAAGATTTTATTATTTGTAGAGAGAGGGGAAGGGAAAGAGGCATAGAGGGAGAGCGACATCAATGTGTGGTTGTCTTTCACCTGCCTCCAGCTACGGACCTGGTTGGAGACCTGGCTTGCAACCTGGTTACGTGTCCTGGCTGGGAATCAAGGGACCTTTAGATTCACAGGCCAGCACCTTATCCACTGTGCCACCATCCAGGGATGGTGTCTTATTTTTTTAAAATAAGGGTACTAATTTTATTATTTGAGCCCTATCTTTACTACTTCATCGAACACTGTTTACTTCCCAGAGGTCCCATCTCCAAATATTGGAGTTTTCAAGCTTCAAATAGGAATTTTGGGAACACGTTCAACGCATAACCATATATGAGGTCTGTCCAGAAGAGGTCCAGCCATTGCTAATATAGTGAAAACAGTTCGTGCAACATTGGTGTAACCTGACAGCCAGGAAGAGTGGATCGGAATGTGCGTGTATGAACAGTGAGGATTTCACTGTACTGGACAGTGGGTGCAATAGATACCATTGAGTGATCATGATCATGTGTACTGTGTGGCCATCATATTCAGAATTACTAAGTGAGTAGAGCTGTGGATCTGCATCAGATTTTGCATTAATTTTGCACATTTCTCTGCGCAAACTGGATGACTTAGAAGGCTGTGGTGTCTACGGGCAACTGGTGATTGGTTGGCTTCATCACCATAATGTACCCACTCATGCATCACATCTTATGCAGTCTTTTGGAGAAATATCAAATCACCAAGGTGACTCAAGCCCCTACAGCCCAGATTTGTTGCCCAGTGACTTCTGACTTGAGAGGGAAGGGTAGAGATCTCAAACTATCGATGAGATTCAAGAAAATACAGTGGGGCAGCTGATGGTGATTGGGTGAACTGTGTGAGGTCCCATGGTGCCTGCTTTGAAGGGGACTGAGGCATCATTGCCCTGTGTACGTTGTTTCCTGTATCTTCTTCAATAAAGGTCTGTTTGTTGTGTTATGTGGCTGGATACCTTCTGGACAGATGTCGTATGTAAGGGCTTATTTCTGGACTCTCAGTTGGGTTTCATTCGTTTGTCTGTATGTCTGCTTGTGCCAATACTACACTTTTTTTGTTTGTTTAAGATTTATTTTTCACAGAGAGAAAAAGGGATGAAGAAAGAGGGAGAGAAACGTTGATTGGTTGCTTCTTGTATGACCCCCCTGGAATTGAACCTGATACCTTTCAGTTCACAGGCTATTGCTCGATCCACTGAGCCATGGCAGCCAGGGCAGTACTACACTCTTTTGATTTCTATAGCTTTGTAAGAAGTTTGAAATTGGAAAATGTGAGCCCTTCAACATTTCTCTTCTTCAAAATTCTTTTGGGTATTGGAGTCTCTTAAAATTCCATGTGAAATTTAAGGTGGTGTTTTGTTTTTTTTTTCCTTTCTGTAATAAATGACATTGGGATTTTGATAGGCATTGAATTGAGTTTGTAAATCTCTGGAGTAATATTGTCATCCTAAAACTATTAAGTCTTCCGATCAGTGAAAACGAGATGTGTTTTCATTTGTTTGTTTATTTCTTTCAGCAATGTTTTGTACAAGTCAATGTATATATCTTGTACTTTCTTGGTTAAATTTTTCTCAAGTATCATAGAGTAAAAGAAAAGAACTGCATGATCATTTCAATTGATGTAGAAAAAGCATTTGAAAAAATTCAACAACCTTATATTATAAAAACACTTAGTAAACTAAGAAAAGAAGGGAACTTCAACATGATGAAGGCTACATATGTTAAGTCATAGCTAATATCATGTTTAATGGTGAAAGATTTCCTCTTAGATCAGGAATAAGATAAGGATATCATCTTTTGGCACAGATATGTAATGTAGTTTTTAAAGGTCTAGTCAGAGCAGTTAGGCAAAAAAGAAATAAAAGGCATCCAAATTGGAAAGAAATAAGTAAAATTATCTATTTACAAATGGTATGATCACATGTGTAGCAAATCCTACATAGAAGTCTACCCAAAACAACACAATAACCTACACCCCGTGAGAGTTAATCATAAACTCAGAAAAGTTCAGGATTAAAATATCAATATACAAAAACTAGTTGTATTTGTACACACTAGCAATGAATAACCCCCAAAAGAATCAAGAAACTAATTTCATTTCTATTCGTATCAAAAAGAATAAAACACTTGTGCTCCTGTATCTTTTGACTGAACTCCAGTAATCCTTAAAAGTTTCTTTCCTTTCTGGCTCGTCCTACACATTACTACCTCAGACTTGGATTTAACTCCGAGAAGCCCTGGTACCTTTCTGTGGGAAATGGTAGAGACTACAGTCTGAACTCAGGCAAGCTTTATGATGTTAGTCTTTTTTTTTTTTTAATTAAAAATTTAATTATTTTTAGAGAGAAGGGAATGGAGAGAGGCAGAGAGGGAGAGAGACATCAGTGTATGGTTGCCTTTCACCTTCCTCCAGCTGTGGACCTGCTGGAGACCTGGTTTGCAACCTGGTTATGTTCCCTGGCAGGGAACTTAATCAGCAACCTTTGGGTTCACAGTCCCCTCCTTATCCACTGTGCCACCAGCCAGGCTGATTTTAGTCTTTCAGAGATGGTATCAGTTATCTATTTCTCATTTTTCCTCAGCTCATATCTGCCTTTTTCTCCTGTTTTGCTACTGAAAATTCTCTTTCGAGTTCACCTAAATAATGTAAGAATCCCCAAGTCTAATAGATGATTTTCAGAACTAACTTTGCCTCCCTCCTTCCCTTCCTCCTTGGGGAAGAGAAAGAGAAACATCAGTGTGTTGTTCCATTTATTCATTGTTTGATTCATACATGTACTGACTCAGGTTTGAATCCACAACTTTAGCGTATTGGGAACACGCTGTAACCAACTGAGCTACCCAGCGGAACTTTTCTTATTTGATTTTTCTTAGCTGACTCTCTTGTCTATTCCCCTCTTGAAACTTTTCCGTTGTTTATCAGATAACATTCTTATGGTTCTTCTCTTGAATTACTTCTTTTAGGTCATCTTTGACTGTTTGCATACTCAATAAGTATTGTTTCCTTGGCCTATATTTTTTTCAGATTGATCTCTTCTACAGTAGTAATGCTTTACTTGTATTTTGATGTCTTACAAGTATTACTAATTCAGCGTGCCTAAAATGAAGCTCCATTTTTCTTTTTACTTATTTCATTTTTTTTTTTAAGATTTTATTTATTATTTTTCAGAGAGAAGAGAAGGGAGAGAGGCAGAGGGGGAGAGAAACATCAATGTGTGGTTGCCTTTCACCTGCCTCCAGCCATGGACCTGGCTGGAAACCTGGCTTGCAACCTGGTTATGTTGCCCTGGCTGGGAATCGAACCGGCGACCTTTGGGTTTGCAGGCCGGCGCTTTATCCACTGTGCCACCAGCCAGGGCTCCATTTTTCTTTTTAAACTGAACTCTATTCCCCTGACAAGTACTTGCTCTTCCAAATAGTACCCCATTCCTTCTCTATCTGTTTTTCTTTCTGTAGTCTCTTTTTTAATTGTTGTCTTTTAGAGGCTTCAAGTTAGAAACCTCTGAGTCGTCTTGCTTTTTTCCCTTTCCCCATTCAGTTTTAATTGTTAAGTCTTGTGGAGCTTAATTCAAATATGATTTTTAAAACTTTATTTCTACCTCTACTGCCCTAGTTCTGGTACTCATTTTGCTTGCTTTGTCTTAACTTTTCATGTCTTAACCATTCTTCTTTTTCCTTTCCCTCCTTGATTGTCTCCTCTACCCCATTCATTTTTTACACTTGGAGACTGCTTTATACATGTATTTGAAAGCCAGGAATTATTCATCTATTAAGATAACAATAGCCCTGGCTCAGTGGATAGGCACCTGGCCTGCGAACGCAAAGATCGCTGGTTCAATTCCCAGCCAGGGCACATTACCAGGTTGCAGGCCAGGTCTCCAGCCAGGCCATAGCTGGAGGCAGGTGAAAGGCAACCATACATTGATGTTTCTCTCCCTTTCTGCCTCTCTCCCTTCCCCTCTCTCTGGAAATAATAAAATATTTTTAAAAACTAAAAAAAAAAAAGATAACAAGTTGGCTCTCTTGATACTATTGTAATTCACCTCTTAAGAGAGCAGGCTGACAGCTGGGGTGGGGGTGGTTGGAATGTTGGAGGGATCCAGCAAAAAAGGGGCAAAAAGAAAACTCTTGGATAGGGACAATAGTGTGGTGATTGCGGGGGTGGGTGAAGGTGGAAGAGGTAATGGGAAAAAATACAATTAAAAAAAATCTTAGATGGATGTAATAAAACAATAAAATTAAATTTTAAAAAATCTTAGAGCACTTTATTTATTCCCCTTATGACTTCTATGAGATTGTTGTCATGTACTTTTGTTTAAACTTATTGTCATGTATTCAATTTTAAAATATAAGCCCTGGCTGGTAGCGCAGTGGATAAGGTGCTGGCCTGCGAACCCAAAGGTGGCAGGTTCGATTCCCCAGCCAGGGCACATAACCAGGTTGCAAACCAGGTCTCCAGTCGGATCTGTGGCTGGAGGCAGGTGAAAAGCAACCATACATGGATGTCTCTCTCCCTCTCTGCCTCTCTCCCTTCCCCTCTTTCTAGAAATGATGAAATAAAAATCTTAAAAAAATAAAAATAAAATAAAGTAAAATAAAAATATAAACACTTCAAAATAATTGCATAAGCCCTGGCTGGTAGCACAGTGGTTAAGGCGCCGGCCTGCGAGCCCAAAGGTGGCAGGTTCGATTCCCCAGCCAGGGCACATAACCAGGTTGCAAACCAGGTCTCCAGTCAGGTCTGTGGCTGGAGGCAGGTGAAATGCAACCATACATTGATGTCTCTCTCCCTCTCTGCCTCTCTCCCTCCCCCTCTTTCTAAAAAATAATGAAATAAAATCTTTAAAAAGAAAAAACAAAACAATTGCATAGAAGTCAGAAGGGTGGTAAATGGAGTTAAATTGTTCTAAGATCTTACATTTTTTCAGCAGGAAAGTAAATATATTAATTATAAAAAGATACAATTGCAATCCCCAAGATAGGCACTGTTTATATTCTCTCCTGGTGGGGAGAGGCAGGTTGCCTCACAGCTCTCACTCTCCTAGAAATTTATTTTCCTTCAGGGAGAGTTCCTTTCTGATTTTCTCTGCTACCATCGTGCTAACCTTGGTAGGAGTTCTGCTTTGGCCCTGCAGCCCAAATATAGAGACAGAATCTTTACTTAATACCACCCAGCATAGTTGAGACCAGCTTCTGACTTTTAAATAAGACTTTATTAAAAGTTTAATATAGCAGGAAGGAATTATAACATATATAATTGGCTCTTACATCTGGCTGGTCAAGGAGAAATGGGCAATTAATTTGCTGAACCTCTAGCCTGTCTTCTAGTGAGCAGAGGACATCTTTTCTTTAGAACCAAGAAACAAGTTGAAATCTAGGGGGAAAGAATTCATAGTTTTGCTTTTTTTTTCTAATGACCGACTATCCTGATGTATAATTTATTTTTTAAAGATTTTATTATTATTTTTAGAGAGGGGGGTGGGAGAGAGAGACATAGATGTATGGTTGCCTTTCACCTACCCGAGCTACAGACCTGGCTTGCAACCTGGTTATGTGCCCTGGCTGGGAATCGGACCAGTGACCTTAGGATTCGCAGGCCAATGCCTTATCTGCTGTGCCACCAGCCAGGGCTTAATTTGTTATTTTTTGACTGAATGAATACCATTTCACTTGAGATAGTCTCCTTCCTTTCAAGTGTATTGTTTGTTACTCTTTGGCCTCAATAGTGCAGATAGACTAACCTCAGCTGTATAAGAGAGATTTGTTTATTTAACAGGTATTTAGGATATGTATCAGGCATGGTTGTAGGTGCTGGAGAAATAGTAATGAACAAGAAAGACAGAAGTTTGTGATAGTGGTGGGAGCAAGATAGAAAATAAACAAGGAATAGATAAAATAATATCAGGTAGTGAAAAAAATATGGCATAAGATAATATGATAATGATTAGAGTGGGAAGAAACAATGTTAGATTTTTCTCTGAGAAGCCATTGTGTGGTTTTAAAATATGATTTATTTAAGACATTCCTTTAGGTTCAGTGTACAGAATAAACTTCAGGGAGCAGGATGGGAAACAGGGTCAGATAGGAGGCTGAATTGATTTTGATTATTTTTAGAGAGAGGGGCAGGGAGAGAAGCAGAGAGGGAGAGAGACATTAATGTATGGTTGCCTTTCACCTGCCTCCATCTACGGACCTGGCTGGAGACCTGGCTTGGAACCTCATTATGTGCCTTGGCTGAGAATTGAACCAGTGACCTTTAGATTTGCATGTTGGTGCCTTATCCACTGTGCCACCAGCCAGGGCTGATTGTGATAATATTTTGGAAGTCGAGTCCATGGGACATGTTAATGATTATAGGGAAATAAAGAACACTGTTGACCCCTAGTTCTTTACCTTGAAAAACTAGCCACTCTCTTGCCAGTGTGGCTCTGTCGGTTGGAGTGTTGTCCTGTAACTGAAAGGTTGCCAGTTTGATTTCCAGTCAGGGCACATATCTAGGGTGCTGTTTGATTGCTGATGGTCCTAGTGTGTATGGGAGGCAACCAATCAATGCTTCTCTTTCGAATTGATGTTTCTCTATCTTATTTTCTCTCCCTTCCTCTCTCTGAAAAGAAATAAAAATTTGTCCTTGGGGGAAGATAAAAACAAAAACTAGATAGTTGGAAGTACCATAAGATGAAGATGAAGGAGGAAATTGTTTCTTGATTTTAGACTACTCTCGTCTAATTTACTCATGATTTTGTAATGGCTTGAGTGTCTAGATCAGGTTTCTTAACCTGGGAACTGTTGATATTTTGGGCCAGATATTTCCTTATTGGGGGTGGTGTGAGTTGTCCTGTGCAATGTGAATGTTTAGCAGCATATTTGCCATTTGTCAACTACATGCCAGTAGCACTGATTTCCTATTTGTGACAACTACAACTATTTCTAGACATTGCCAAATGATTCCTGGGAGGAAGGGGTAGGGGTGGGGGGCAAAATTGCTTTGATTGAGTACCACTCAACCATATAGCCTAAAGACTTGTCCAGAGTTTTGACAAATAACATAGAGTTTGGTAACTACCATTGCAATATAGAGAACAGTTCCATCATCCCCCAAATACCTTCATGTCCTTTTATAACTAGTCTTTCCCCTACCTGTAGCCCCTTACCTCTTCTATAATTTTGCCTTTTCAGAAAACCGTACAAATAATACCTTAAAATACACAGCCTTTTGAGTTTTGCTTCTTTTACTTGCCATAATGTATTTGAAAATTATTCATGTCATTGTTGTATTTATTGGCGACTAATATTCCATCTTACTGGATATACCACAGTTTATAATTTTGCACCTTTAAAGACTATTGTTTCTAGGTTTTGGTGATTCTGAATAAAGTCATTGCAAACGTTTGCCTACAGGTTTTTTTTTTAAACATACTATATTTTAGCAAGGACGTACTACCTTTAACAATTTCTATTTCAAAAAAATATTTAAAGCAGAGCACACAAAAGAAAGAAAACCTTTATTTCCAAAAAGAAAAGAAAAAAGCTTATTAATGCTAGGTGTATTTTCTTTATACTTGTTCAAATTTAACTCCATAATGAGTTGAATGCAGTTAACAAAAAAATACGTATTTAAAAAGATGAAAATAAAGAAGGACCATGGTAAAGGAAATTACAGATATCATTTTAATGTTGTGATCAGTCAGAGAATATGATTAGTTAAGTATGCCCCATTATCAGTGGAACAAACATTACTGCTTCTGTGTAGAAACAGCATTTTATAGCATCATGTGTTCGATCCCTGGTCAGGGGACATAAAAGAATCAATCAGTGAACACATAAATAAGTGGAACAAATTCATGTTTCTCTTCCTTTCTCTCCCTTCATCTTTCTTTCTAAAATATCAGTAAAAATTTTTTTTTTAAATGAAAGGAAACTAGTAAAAGTTGAAAATAAAAGCATTCATAAACCAAAGGTAGGAAAAATTAAAATTACAATATTAAAACAAAAGTGTTCATGGCCAAGTTATTAACTACCACAAATAAATTTCCAACTTTGTTTGTAAAGATATAATTAAATTTAGGTCATAACTGCTGTGAATCATTATGTATCAAAAACCAACAGCCTTGCATTGAAGTATATAAAACAAATTTTAGTGGTTTAGAGGAACCAAAGTTTAATTTAGTTTGGTACACAATGGGGAAAATAATACCTTCTTCTTACACTCCCATGGAATATTTACAGAAATTAATCATACACTTCATTTTATAGCCTTAAAATTTAGAGACTGCTTTCATTGACCACAGTGCAGTAAAGCTGAAGTGAGTCAAGTGTCAATTAAAACAACCTGACCCTTTGGAAATTTCAAAACTTCTAAACAGCTGTTGGGTTAAAGAAGTTGAAACTAACTTTAATTATAAACTCTTAGGAAAATAACAATGAGTTATATGTAATTGATAACCTCAATTGAAAAAAAAAAGCCTTGGCTGGTGTGGTTCAGTGGGTTGAACATTAGCCTGCAAAGCAAAGGGTCACCAGATCATTTCCTGGTCAGGGCACATCCCTGGGTTGTGGGCCGGTCCCTGGTTGGGGTACATATAACTGATCAGTGTTTCTCTCACACATTGTTGTTTCTCTCCCTCTCTTTCTCTCTCCTTGCCCTTCTTTCTAAAAATTAATAAATCCACTTATTCCAGTTCAGAGTCACCATTGGCCAGAACCTATCCCAGCAGCTCAGGTGCAAGGCAGGAACCCACCCTGGACAGGACAAGCTCCTGTTGCAGGGCACACTCACTCATACACCCATACTCACTCAGATTGAGACAATTTAGATACGTCAAGTCACCTAACTTGCACATTAACCTGCCCATTTTTAGGATGCGGGAGGACACCGGTGTACCTCTGCCAAAAAAACACCCACAAAGACTTGGGGAAAACATGCCAACTTCACACAGACAGTGGCCCTGACCAGTAATTGGTTTTTCTCTCATCAAAATTAAAATGACGGCCCTGGCTGGTAGCACAGTGGGTAAGGCGCTGGCCTGCGAACCCAAAGGTCGCAGGTTCGATTCCCCAGCCAGGGCACATAAAAAGGTTACAAGCCAGGTCTCCAGTCAGATCTGTGGCTGGAGTCAGGTGAAAGGCAACCATACATTGATGTCTCTCTCCCTCTCTGCCTCTCTCCCTTCCCTTCTTTCTAGAAATAATGAAATAAAATCTTAAATTAAAAAAAATTTTTTTAAAATAAAAATGAAACAACATTATTCAAGGAACTGCTGTATTTTAGGAGGTTAACATGGCCAGTCAGGAGGAGCCTGGTTTAGAAGACTGGAGACGGGGATAATATGTTACAGTTAAAAAACTATTGCATGGTCAGTTCTCTGAATCTGAGGCCAATTTGTAGGACAGGAGAACATGTTAAACTGCACATAAGTATATGAAGAACACAATGAGGATTACAGAGAATAATTCCATCACCCATTTATTACTACGTTTGTACCCCCTTATCCTTGCAGAATGTGTTCTAAGACCCCTCAGTGGATCCCTGAAGCAAACAAGCAAACAAAGTCATTAAAAAAAAATGGAATATAGCAATGAAAGCATGCCATATCACAACTTGGGATATATACAGAGCTATACTCAAAATATTTAGCATTAAATGCTTTTCTTGTAAAAGAAATGAGTTGCATTTCAACTTTATATATTAGAACAGTAAAACCTGAGGAAAGCACAAAGGAAAAGTTAATAAAGTTGAAAATAATGTGTTAGAAAAGTGAATTAAATTGAAAATCTATAGACTGATAAAAATAGCTGATTTTTTTGTGAAGAGACCAATCAAATAAGTTTCTGACAAGTCTAATTGAGACCAAAAGAAAAGAAAAAATAGAAATAGTATTAAAAAGAACAAAAGGCTATAACCATAAATACATTGGGATAATATGTTGAACTTGATGTATAATTAACTTAAGATAAATTATAATATATAAATTAGATGAAATGGAATACTTTTTCAAATAAGGTACCAAAATGATTCAAGAAGTAAAAAACCTGCCCTGAGGTCCTGGCTGGTAGCACAGTGATTAAGGTGCCTGCCTGCGAACCCAAAGGTCGCTGGTTCGATTCCCAGGCAGGGCACATAACCAGGTTGCAAGCCAGGTCTCCAGCTAGGTTTGTAGCTGGAGGCAGGTGAAACATACATTGATGTTTCTACCCCTCTCTGCCTCCCTCCCTTCCCCTCTCTCTAACAATAATAAAATATTTTTTTTTTTTTTTTTTTTTTTATTTTTATTTATTTTTCAGAGAGAGGGGAAGGGAGAGGCAGAGACAGAGATAGAGATAGCAATGTACGGTCTTTCACCTGCCTCCAGCTACAGACCTGGCTGGAGACCTGGCTTGCAACCTGATTATGTTGCCCTGGCTGGGAATCGAACCAGCGACCTTCGGGTCCGCAGGCCGGCACCTTATCCACTGTGCTACCAGCCAGGGCTAAAATATTTTTTAAAAATTAAATAAAATATTATTTTAGTATTGCCACAGAATTTTGTATTTTCATTTTGATGGGGAAGAGGGTAGAATTTGAGAAAACAATGAACAAGTTTGTTAGGAATGATGAATATGTGAAAGATAGCCAGGCCAGCATTGAATTGGAAGAATAGTGGAGGCGTGCAGAAGTAGAGGAATGGGTAGTTACCTTGTTCTAAAGAATCTTGAATATAATACCTATATAGGAGTACTCAAATTATTACAAATAAGCCAATTAATGTGTGTATATATATGTATGTATGTATATATACACACATGTACATACACATATATATACACACACACATATATATATGTGTATAGTTATTATTCATTAAAGGGTATTTCGACAGCCTGCAAGACATTTGGGCAAAAATAAAGTCAGATCTTTTTCTTCAGATGCCAAAAGAAATTTTAGAGGGATGAGATATAGAAATCTAGGAAAATAAAACTATTAAAAGTACCCAAAGAAACCCTGGCTTGTGGCACAGTGGATAAGGCTTTGGCCTGCAAACCCAAAGGCCACTGGTTCGATTCATCAGTCAGGGCATGTAACTAGATTGTAAGCCAGGTCTCCAGCCAGGTCCATAGCTGGAGGCAGGTGAAAGGCAACCATACATTGATGTTTCTCTTTATCTCTGCCTCTCTCCTTTCCCCTCTCTAAAAATAATAAAATCTTAAAAAATAAAGTACCCAAAGGAAATAGAAATAAAAGATACTGATTTGGTCTTTCTAAGCATAGACCAAAAGAAACACACACACACACACACGTTGGAGAGATTAGACTTGACTACATGGATTTACCACATTTTAAAAAATTTAATTTTAGGGAGAGGGAAGCGAGAGAGAAATAGAGGAAGACAAATATAGATTTGAGAGAAAAACATTGATTGGCTGCCTCTTATATTCAACCCCCAACAAGAGACCCAACCCTCAGCCCACGCCTGTGTCCAGACCAAGGATCAAGTGGCAGCCTTTAGCTTTGCAGGATGATGCTCCCAATCAACTGAGCCACACTGGGCAGGGTGATCATTATTTAAGACAGGAAAAACTGTTTGAAATACCTTACAAAAGGAAGCAGTTGTTTTCAGAAGAATGGGGTACTGTGCAGATAAAAGCAGGGAACTACTTCAGGAGTCATCTTAGAGTTCCTCTGTGCTCCACATCCAGTCACCATTCATGCTTACATTCCATTGTTTTAAGTGTCTGTATGAGGAACCATTGTAGGTACTGAGGATGCCATAATGAATAATAAAATGGAGAAGAGCTCTGTTCTTACAGAGTTGACATTCTAGTGATGGGAGGGATAAATGCTGATTAAATGTAGAGGATTTAAAATAGAACATTTCAATAGAGAAAGCAGAAAAAGGAGATACAATATGCTGTGGTGGAAAGGGCATGCAATTTTAAGTAATGACATTTAAGCAAAAATCTGAAGGAGTTGATAAAGAGAGCCATGCCAGTATCTAAGAGGAAGAGCATTCAGGTAGAGGGGACAAGGGCAGGGGCTGTGAGGCAGCAGAATGTTGTGCATGTTTTATGAACAGAACAGCAAGGATCTGGTAGCTGAGCAAGCAAGAAGGTGGGGAGGAGCAGGAGAGAAGGTCAGAGAGACAACTATCTAGATCCGGTGGGGGACATTTAAGTCAAGATAATTCTTTGTTGTGTCTGTTGTGTACAGTGTTAACCTCTGTCTTGGCCTCTACCCACTAGATGTTAGAACCCCCCAGTGACTGTAACCAAAAATGCCTCCAGACATGCTTAATTTTCTAGATTTGGGGAGCAAAGTTGGCCCTGATTGAAAAGCCCTGCTCGTCTAAATGACTTATCAGTCCCTTTGGGGAAGATTTATGGTGTGTGCTTGTGGTAATAGTGTGGAGTCAGTCCTTCAGGACAACCCATTCTTTCCTCAGCCAGGAGGCTATAGGTCTTCAAATTGACTAGGTCTGGATACTGGGCCAATGTACATGACTTCTACCATGTTGACTCAGCTTGTTTTTGTCTAGCAGGTTTACACATTTTTGTGTTAAACAGATTAAGCTGCCCATCTATTTTATTCCTAGGAACATCATGATTGATTAGTCACTGCTGAAGATCCCTGTGGGGCCAAAGCATTCTGATTCTGATTATCCATATGTCCCTGATACCCTTACCTTTGGGGATAAGTGTTGCCTTTTGGCCTCTGCTACTTTGGGATCCCATCATCCTCAGTGAACTTAGAGAGCCGCTCTTAGTGTTGACGTTCCCTGTCATAATAACTGATGCACAAAAGAGAGCAGCCACACAGCTTTTCAAGTATGCGGAGCTCCCCTGACTAATCTATTGTCCCCTGGGCTTTTTCAGTGAATATAGTTGGGTAGTTGGTGTACAGGTTGCAAAAGATAAATCCACTGAAATATTCCTGTCTCCCTAAGCCTTCGGATTTTCTTGTCCTCATAATGCCAACGAAAGTAGTGGCTCAATTTTATCAAACCTTATTAAATGTCCATTGTATATATTCTTTAACCCTCAAAAAGGACATGCTTATTGATTTTAGGGAGAAGAGAAGGGAGGGGGGGAGAGAGAGAGAGAAGCATTGATAAAGAGGGAGAAACCTGAATTGGTTGCCTCGCATATACCCAGACTGGGGACTGAACTCGCAACCCAGGCATGTGCTTGACCAGGAACTGAAACTTCAACCTTTCGGTCTTTGGGACACACTCCAACTGAGCCACACGGGCCAGGGCTGTTCATGTAGCTTTGACTTGTATTTCCCTAATTATTATGAGCTGTTGAAGAGTGTGAGTTTCAATCAACAAGTGAGCCATTAGAGGTTTTTTCAACTACACAAGCTGACATGTTAAATTCAAAATCTGTAGTAAGCTCACCTGTATCAATGAATTCTAACCTCCTTGTTCTAATACCCTTAGCATCTAATTGTACACATATCCTCCAGGGTTTTGCCTTTACGTATTAACAAAATCCTGGCACTTTTTAATTTGTAAGGTATTTTCTCTTGGGTCATATTTGTACCTGTTCCTCTTGAAACGTGCTGAGATTTGAACTTATTTATGGGTCTGGTGGCAACAGGTTTGATTGTAGTTGGTCATGAGGAGAATGAACAGCCTCCTGTAAGGAAATCACAGGATTTTCAAGCAAAGGACGGCTCTTCTCCTTAGTTACATAAGGTTAAGTTACTTTCATTGGAGGTTTGAACTTGTTCCTTTCATTCTGGTTCAATCACATATTCTCTTTGTAAGTTTCAGAGTCCCATTTTTTTCTCCAGTTATTGCTCATAACTTTCACATGAGAAACTTGGTGAGACTATAAATTCATCTAGTGATGTAATTCAGTTATTCAGTTAAGTTTGTATTGCTTTAAATCAGTAACAACCTGTGGTTAGGTTACAAGAATTAATAATTTTTTTCCCTGGCTGGTGGCACAGTGGATAAGGTCTCGGCTTGCAAACCCAAAGGTTGCTGGTTTGATTCCCCAGCCAGGGCATGTAACCAAGTTGCAAGCCAGGTCTCCTGCCAGATCCGTAGCTGGAGGCAGGTGAAAGGCAATCATACATTGATGTCTCTCTCCCTCTCTCCCTTTCTCCCTTTCTCTCTCTCTGGAAATAATAAAAATAAAAATCTTTTAAAAATATATAAATAAATGTAAATTTAAAAATAAATAAAATAAAATAATATTAATCAGTTACAGAATATTAACCCTAAGGGGGAAAGAGAACTTTAAACAGAATAACAGGTAGAAGGACTGCTCATTAACTGTAGGGCTGAGGCAGGGTAGCAGGGATGGACCAAATAGGAAAGATGCCCCATCTCTCAACTTGAAGGCTGAGATTCAGATCTTGGGAGAGAGTGTGTTCCACTGGATGCTGGGCAAGTTTGAAGTGCTGCAGATTTTTGTTGGCAAGCAGGAAACCTCCCTTGAACCTGCTAAGAAGACAGCCGGGACACTGGCATAATTCTCTGGGAAGACTCCCGCGCTCTTGGGTGCTGGCAAAACTTTCTAGGAAACCGGTCATAGGGTTGTGTGTGTGTGTGTTGTTGGATACTTGTGGGAAGCTGGTGCCTGGGGAGGGGTCATTGGCTTTCTTGCCCACCACTGGCCTTCACTGGAGCAAGCAGGTTGGAACAGAGTTTGAGAAGAAAACCCCCTTCCTTCTGGAGTACTCATTCAGTGCCATCTGCTGATAACAGTTGTTACATTGTGCCAGCTGGCGAAGGAGAACTCTTTTAGGTACCAGCCCCATAATCAGAAAGCAAGACAAGGAAGAGTGGATTTGGAGTTGAGAGGCAATGGGTACTCGGGTATTTACATTTCTGGTACTCTGTGTTCCTTTGGGTAAACCCTGATTCCCTTGTAGTGTCATACTTCTTCCTGAAGGACACCTTTAGTACTTCCTGTATCTGCTGTTGTTGGATTCTTCTAGCTTTTGTATATTTGAAAATATTTTGCTATTAAAAAAATGGTAAAATACACATAAAATTGATCATCTTACTCATTTTTAAGTGTATAGTTCAGTGGTATTAAATACATTTGTAATGTGCAAGCATTACCACTGTTCATTTCCATAGCTCTCTCTTCATCTTGATTTGTTCCACTTAACAGTTTCTTGTAAAACTGAAATTAATACTCATTAAACAGTAATTCCCCGTTCCTCCCTATCCCCAATCTTTGGCAACTACCATGGTACTTTCTCTATTTCTGTTAGTATAACGTCTTCCGAGTTTTATCCATGTTGTACCATGTGTCAGAATTTCTTTCCTATTAAAGGCTGAACAAAATTCCATTGTATGTACATGTGTACCACATTTTCCTTATTTACTCATATGCCAGTGGACACTTGGGTTGTTTTCATGTTTTAGCCATTGTAAAAATG
The DNA here is from genome assembly GCA_004026585.1 of Noctilio leporinus. Lineage (NCBI taxonomy): Eukaryota > Metazoa > Chordata > Mammalia > Chiroptera > Noctilionidae > Noctilio > Noctilio leporinus. Next base: position 13,229 of record PVIW01007721.1, on the reverse strand, counting down.
TTGGTGTACAGGTACCTCTTCAAGACTCCATTTTCACCTATTTCAAATATATACTCAGAAGTGGAATTACTGGATCAAATGGTAACTTCTAAATTTTTTTGAGGAACCATTGTATTGTTTTCACCGCAGCTGTATCACTTTTACATCCTACCACCAGTGCCTAATGGTTTTAAAATTTCTCCATAGCCTTTCTATTTTCTTGATATTAGTCATCCTGATGAGTATGAGGTAGTCCACTGCCATTTTAATTTGGGTTTCCTGAATAATTAGTGATATTGAGCATCTTTTCATGTGCTTATTTACCATTTATATATCTTTGGAGAAAAGTTTGTTCAAGCCCTTTGCCCATTTTTAAATTGGGGTCTTAGGAATTCTGTATGTATTCTGGATATTAATCCCTTATCAGGTACAAGGTTTGTAAATTTTTTTTTTTCAAAAAATTTTTAAAGATTTTATTCTTTTTTTTTTTTTTTTTTTTTGAAAGAGGGGAAGGGAGAGAGGCACAGAGGGAGAGAGAAATCAATGTATGGTTGCCTTTCACCTGCCTCCAGCCACAGACTGGAGACCTGGTTTACAACCTGGTTATGTGCCCTGGCTGGGGAATCAAACCTGCAACCTTTGGGTTAGCAGGCCGGCGCCTTATCCACTGTGCTACCAGCCAGGGCTGGTTTGTAAATATTTTAACCCATTCTGTGAGTTACTGTTTTATTCTGTTGATACTGTTTTATGATGTACAAATTTTAAAAATATGTTTTATTTTGTTTTAGAGAGAAGGGAAGGGAGAGAGAATGAGAGATTGATGTGTAAGAGAAATATCTATTGGTTGCGTATTGCACCCATCCCAAACCAGGATAGGGCCCCACAACCCAGGTATGCGCCCTGACTAGGAATCGAACTGGCAACCTCTTGCTTTCTTTGCTGGATGATGCCCAGCTGAGTCACACCTGTTAGGCCAGTGCACAACATTTTAATAAAGTCTAATTTGTCTATTAAAAAATTGTTTTTTAAGTCACACTTGAGGATGAGCTCATGGATTTCTATAGAGAGAGGGAGGGAGGCTGGGAATGCATCGCCAACCCTCTGGTGCATGGGACAATGGTCCATCCAACTGAGCCACCCAGTCAAAGGCTAACTTGTCTATTTTTTGTTGCCTGTGCATGGTGTCATATTTGTTGAGTCATTGCCAAATCCTGTTGTCATGAAGCTTTTGCCCTGTTTATTTCTAAGAATTTTATAGTTTTAGGTCTTATATTTAGATCTTTGATTAAAAAATTTTTTTTAAATATGGTAAGGGTCCAGTGTCACTCCTTTGCAAGTGGATATCCAATTTACTCAATCCATGCTTTTCTTGAGGAATATCATAGATTTATTCTAAATGTTCCTGACTTTCTAAACTAGTAACCAAATTTATATATCATTTTGGAGTGAAATACTTGGTGACAAAAGTGTGTTTCAATATCACTTGTTGAAAAGATTGTGTTTTCCCTGTTGAATAGTCTTGACACACCCTTGTCAAAATCATTTGACCATGCATGTGAGGATTTCTTTCTGAGCTTTCTTCTCCAGTGGTTTGTATGTCTGTCCTTATGCCAGTAATACACTTTTTTTTTTTTTTTTTAAATTACTGTAGCTTTTTAGTAAGTTTTAAAATAAAGAAGTCTGGCCCTGGCCAACTAACTAGTTCAGTGGTTAGAGCATTGTTCCAATATGCCAAGGTTGTGGGTTCAATCAAGGCACATGCAAGAAACCACCAATGAATGCGTAAATAAGTGGAACAGTAAATTAGTGTTTTTATTTATCTGTCTACCTCTCTCTCAAATCCATAAAAACAAAATGAAGTTGGAGTCTTTCAGCTTTAATCTTTTTCAGACTCGTTTGGTTATTCAGGTCCCTTGAGGTTCTGTATGAATTTTAGGATAGGGTATTCTACTTCTGCAGATTTTGATACGGATTACATTGAATCTGTAGATCGCTTTGGGTAGAATTGACATCCTTTCAACATTAAGTCTTCCAATCCATTAATGTAGGATGTGTTTCATTTACTTATGTCTTTAAGAAAGAAATGTTTTCTTAGTTTTCATTGTATAGATGTTTCACCTCCTTGGTCAAATAATATCTTGGTATTTATTCTTTTTGATACTTTTCTAAGTAATATTTTTTTGTAATTTCCATTTTAGATTGTGCATTACTAGTGTATAAAATGCAACTGATTACTGAATTTTCTATGTTTACGTTGTATCCTGCTACTTTGCTGAACTTATTAATTTTAACTTTTTCTTTTAATGGAATCTGTAGGTTTTTTTCTATTTAAGATTATATCCTCTGCTCACAGAAAATTTTACTTCTTCCTTCCTGATTTGGATGCCTTTGTTAGTTGTAAGATTTTCATTAATTCCATTTTTCAGGTTTAGAATAGTCCCTTATTTGCTGAGAGGTTTGTTTGTTTTAACATAAGAGTTAAATTTTATCAAAAGCTTTTTCTGTATGTATGGTGAAGATCAACTTCTTTTCCAGTCTGTTTATTTGCTTATTTATTTAAAAAATATTTTATTTTTAGAGAGAGGGGAAGGAAGGGAGAAAGGGAGAGAAACATCAATGTGTGGTTGCCTCTTGTACATCCCCAGCTGGGGACCTGGCCTGCAACCCAGGCATGTGCCCTGACTGGAAATCAAACCGGCAACCCTTTGGTTTGCAGTGTGGTGCTCACTCAGTCCACTGGGCCACATCCGCTAGGGCCGTATATTTATTTATTTTTTAATGTTAAGCCAATTCCTGTATTAAGTCCCATATGATTACAATGGGTAATACTTTTCAATTGTTCCTGAATTAAGTTTATAAGAATTTTCATATGTGCAACATTGATTAGAAATTTCGTTTTCTTTTACTGTGTCTGGTTTAGGTGTCGGAAATGCTGGTCTTTTAAATGGAGTTTGTAAATATTTCTTCCTACTAATTTCTTAAGTTTGAGTATGATTACTGTTACTAGCTTTCTTAAGCATTTGATATTTTTGCCAGTAAACCCATCTAGACCTGGAATTTTCTTTGTGAGAGGTCAGTTAATTATTTGAGTTTTAAAAGAGGAATTTAATTTTGAAGGGTTATGTCTTGTGAGCATTCATTCACTTAACCTTAGGTAGTTGAATTTATTATATTTTCTTATCCTTTCAATGTCTGTAGATGTATCCTTGTGTCTCTTCTTTGATTCCTGATATTATCAGTTTGTGACTATTATTTTTCTTTGATCAGTCTAGCTAGAGGCCTCTTAATTACGTTGATGTCTTGGAATTATTAACTTGATTTCACTGAAATTTTGTTTTCCATATTTTGTTAAGTTGAGTTTTAAAATACCTTTATTATTTCCTTCTCACTTATTTTGGGATTGCTTTGCCATTTTCCTAGCTTCTTGATTTAACAGCCTTTTAAAAATACAAATGTTTTAAAGCTATAAACATCTCTAATTACTGCTTTTAATGCATCCAAAAACTCTTGGGAAATTTTTGTTTTCATTGTTTTTTAATTAAATATACTTTTGGGGGGGGAGGGAAGAGGAGGAGGCAAAGAAGGGGAGCAGTGTAGTCAAGGAACTAGTATAGAAGAACCATGGACATGGACAACAGGTGGGATTGACTTTGGTGGGGAGTGAGTGAGTGGGGAAGGGGACAGAGGGGAGTAAAAAGGGAATGGATGTAATACAACAACAATAAAATTAAATTTAAAAAACCAAACAACAAAATTTTTGTCTCTGATTTTTAAACACTTTTTTAAAAAATTGATTTTAAAGAGGAAAAGAGAGAAACGTTAATTTGTTCCACTTATTTGTGTACTCATTGGTTGATTCTTGTATGTGCCCTGACCAGGGATCAAACTTGTAACCTAGGCATATTGGGATAACACCCTTAATCAACTGAGTACCTGGTGAGGGATCTGTGATTTTAAAAAAGTTTTATATGTGGTTTATTAAAAAAAATGTTTAGTGCACAAATTTTGGTATTTTTATTGGTTATGTTTAGTTTAATGCTGCTAAGGTCAGTGAATATATCTTTTATCTCTTTAAAAATTTTTAAAAAATATTTTACATTTATTTTTAGGGAAGGAAGGGGAGGAGAAGGGAGGGAGAAAGAGAGGGAGAGACACATCCATGTGAGAGATGCATCAATAAGCCTATTGCACATCTCCAGTTGGGTAACTGGCCCAAAATTCAGGTGTGTGCTCTGACTGGGGATCAAACCGACAATCTTTTGGTTCACAGGCCAGCACTCAATCCATTGAGCTTTACGAGTCAGGGCTACTTCTCCCTTCCCCTCCCCTTCCTTTCCTTTCTTCTTTTATTGATTATACTATTATAGTTGTCCCAGGTTTTACCCCTTTGTCCCCCTCCATCCATTCTCTCCCACCCCCTCAGGCAATTCCTAGACCCTTGTCCATGCCCATGAATTATGCATGTATGTTCTTTGGCTACTCTTTTTTTTTTTTTTTAACGACTTTTTAAAAAATATTATTTTAGAGAGAAGGGAAGGGAGAGGGGCAGAGAGGGAGAGAGACAGCAATGTATCAGGTTGCCTTTCACCTGCCTCCATCTGGCTGGAGACCTACCTGGCTTGCCACCTGGTTATGTGCCCTGATTAGGGAATCGAACCAATGACCTTGGGGCTTGCAGGCTGGCACCTTATCCACTGTGCCACCAGCCAGGGCTTGTTCTTTGGCTACTCTTTATTTTCTGTGTTGCACATTACATTCCTGTGGCCATTCTGTAAGTACCAATTTGCATTTCTGAACCCTTTTACCTCTTTTGCCAAAACTAAAATCGCCTTTGAAAGGGAAGAGATTTCAGAACATCCATGAGATTCAAGGAAAGTATGATGGGGCTGCTGATGGTGATTGGAACAACTGTGTGTGATCCCAAGGTGCCTACTTTGAAGAGGACTGACGTGTCATTGTCCTGTGTGAGATCCCAAGGTGCCTACTTTGAAGGGGGCTGAGGCACCGTTGTCTCATGTACAATGTTTCTTGTATCTTCTTCAATAAATGTCCTTTTTTCATGTTAAATGGCTGGATACTTTCTAGACAGACCTCCTATTTATTTTCTTCCTTCCCTTCACCCTGTCTTACATTTTACCTCTATATATGCTTATTTATTTTTTTAGTATCAGTCTGGCCTCACTGATTCTTAAGTCAGTGTATTATTATTTGTTGTTACTATTATTTATTTATTTAAAAAGATTTAAAAAATTATTTATAGAGAGAGGGGCAGGGAGAGAGGCAGAGAGGTTGCTTTTCACCTGCCTCCAGCTACAGACCTGGCTGGAGACCTGGCTTGCAACCTGTTTATGTTGCCCTGGCTGGGAATCGAACCAGCAATCTTTGGGTTCACAGGCTGGCACCTTATTCACAGTGCCACCAGCCAGGGTGCAGTATTACTCTTAACAGTTTTGCTTTGTTTTTTTTTTTTTAAGATTTTATTTATTTTCAGAGAGAGGGGAAGGGAGAGAGGCAGAGAGGGAGAGAAACATCAATGTATGGTTTCCTTTCACCTGCCTCCAGCTACCGACCTGGCTGGAGACCTGGCTTGCAAACTGGTTATGTGCCCTGCCTGGGGAATTGAACCAGCGACCTTTGGGTTCACAGGCTGGCACCTTATTCACTGTGCCACCAGCCAGGGCCTACTATTATTTATTTTAATGATCGAGTTATCCCTTATTCAGCCTGTGGTATCTTCTTCAATGTAATTTCTCTCTTTTTAATATATCAGTTAGTTTGTGAATCTTTTCTTTTTGGCACAGTTGTTCCAAGGTGATCTTTTAAAATCTTATCATGTAATCATCCCACTCCTCTACTTGAGAATTCTTCCGTGGCTTTCCATTAGCCATATGATAAAGTCAGAAATCATTTAAGGCTGGGAGTACATGACCTTGATTATATATCTAGTTTTCTCTCTCATCTCTCAAATAATTGAAGAATTCTTACTTGTTAAAAATAAGTTTTATAATTTGTAGTTCACATTTGCTGTAGATTTTAGGAAGAAATGAGAGTCTTTTTCTTGAGGAGCATCATGGATTTATTCTGAATGTTCTTGACTTTCCAAACTAGTAACCAAATTTATACATCATTTTGGAATGGAATACTTGGTGACAAAAGTGTAGTTTAATAGTTTAAAACATATTATAAAGAATCATGGGAACGTATATTTTCCTTCTTTCCCTTAGTTTATACTTAAGGGTAAATATAACATTCTCCACATTCATATTGAAAGGGCAACATTATCCATGTATTCAGAGATTACTTTTTCTTTTCTTTTTTTAACATTTTTTTAAAAGATTTTATTTATTATTTTCAGAGGGAGGAAGAAAGGGAGAGAAGCATCAATGTATGGTTGCCTTTCACCTGCCTCCAGCTACAGACCTGGCTGGAGACATGGCTTGCAACCTGGTTATGTGCCCTGGGTGAGAATCAAACCAACGACTTTTGGGTTTGCAGGCCGGTGCTCAATCCACTGAGCCACACCAGCCAGGACTTTTTCATTTTTGTGTTTGGATAGCTTACTTTTGTAGCTGTTGGGAAAAGAAGTCATTTTAGGTTGATAGCTTCAGTATTGAGTCTGATTTTTGTTTGAAGCTGTTTTCTCAGTGGTGAGAAATACTGAGCACGTATACTCTGTACTTGATAAAGGTTTGACTTTGTTATGTTTATTAGGTTTTTGTAGCTATCTGAGAGGCATTTTATGGTCTAGTATATAATGTAAATTTAATACTTCAGTGATACATTCTGTGTATCTTTTATTATACATAACTAATGGCTTTGTTTGGTATACTTCTAAACTTAATGAAGTTGCTTCATTTTATAGAATTATGGATTTATAAAATCTGACTTAACTGATCCTAGTTAGAACTTTGGTTTTTATTCTACATTGCATTTAAAAATACTACTAATAAGCCCTGGCTGGTGGCACAGTGGATAAGGTGCTGGCCTGTGAACCCAAAAGTAGCTGGTTTGATTCCCAGCCAGGGCACATAACTAAGTTGCAATCCAGGTTTCCAGCCAGGTCCTTAGCTGGAGGCAGGTGAATGGCAATCACCCTCTCTGCCTCTCTCCCTTCCTCTTTCTCTAAAAATAATAAAATCTTAAAAAATTAAGTGAAATTAAAAAAATACTAATAAAAGTATGGTGATAGCACATGAAATAAAGAGTTATAAATGAATGCTAAGTATGCCTGCAGTAAGTTGATGGATAGCCATTGTTCTGATGGAGAAATCACAATTATAAATTTTTAGTTCATGTCAAAGTAATTTCAGTGGAAATAATTATTTTGTTTAACTTTATATTAATTTTGAAATGAATAAAATTGTGTAAAGAGCCTTGGGTGGTATGGCTCAGTGGATTGAGCACCAGCCTTTGAACCAGAGGGTCGCTGGTTCACTTCCCAGTCTGGGCACATGCCTGGGTTGCAAGCCAGTTCCCAGTTTGGGGTACAAGGGAGGCAACCACACATGGATATTTCTTTTCCTCTCTTCCTCCCTCCCTTTCCTTCTCTAAAAATAAATAAAAATATTTTTTAAAATTGTGAAAAGATTTAATTCTGCGAACTGTGAGCCTGAAGTTTGAGAGTTTGGAGAGAAGTTTTAGAATTTTATAGACCAAATTTATTAATTTTATTTGAGCCACCAAGGAGTTGTTTCTTGTTTCATGTCTGTTAGTGAATTGGGAGCAGAACAATGACTAGAATCTTAATTATATTGATGTTAACAGACTTGAGACCTATTACATATTTGACAGCAAATATTTTCCATGTAATATCAGTCCCAACTTTGCAGGCTTCAAATATGCTTGAATTTCCGTTGCAACTGTTTAAATAACACACCAGTACACTAACAACAAAATTCAGGTGTTATTTACCATGGTATGTTAACTGTAAATGTGTACTGTATAAACTTCAATACTAGCTCTTCAGTTTACAGGTCACCATATAATTAATAGATGTCTAACATGATCAGTGACCAGTTGACTTCTTTCAAAGTCTGTTGGAGATTGGTCACTGTGTGTCTCTTAGACATTTCTTGCACAGACAGCACATTGTGTAATTTTGTTAATCTCCTTGTTTACCAGTGGTAAATACATGTGACATTTTACAAAACAGGATAATTGAAGGGGAGAGCTGAATAATAAAGATGAAAGTGTAGCAAAGAAATGAAAAATGGTAAAACTAAAGGTGAAAAATTGAATGCCACATATTTGAAAAAAGCCACAGGTAAATAAATGAAGATAGGACAGGAGCTGGGCTTGCCTAAGAGAAGGTATGGTTTGAAGTGTATTGAAAAGTCAGATGAATGTAAAAAACTAAATAATCAACATTATTTAGTTTGAATTGTAATAAGAATAAATCTCAGTTTGGCTAGCATTTGTGCCTAAGCATTGAAAAAAGAAACTACAAGGAGACTGAAGAACTTTTTATTTTCAGTAAAGGCATTTTTTAAAACCGGCATGGAATAAGCTGTTAGAGTAGATGGGGATGCTGCTGTGAACTTGAATCAGATTTCAGAGATTAATTGAGAAAGTAATTATGTGATCATCAACTAATTAATATCGGATAGGTCTGTTTTGGAAGGCAGTCCCATCCATAACTTATGTGATGAAAGACTGGATCTGGAGAAATCCAAGATGGCAGTGGACAAAGTGGATGTTACACTCACCTCTTACCAGAACCAAATTGGAATTACAAGTAAAATATAAAACTATCAAGCCTTGGCTGGTGGCACAATGGATAAGGCGCTGGCCTGTGAACCTGAAGGTCGCTGGTTTGATTCCCAGTCAGGGCAACATAACCAGGTTGCAGGCAAGGTCTCTAGCCAGATCTGTAGCTGGAGGCAGGTGAAAGGCAAACCATGCATTGATAAATAAATAAATAATAAAAAACTATCAATGTGAATAATCAACTGAAGAGTAGTTGAATAGAAGTCTTATAACCAGGTATTCACAGAAGAATCCACATTGAGGCTAGTAGGAAGGGCAGAGAAGCAAAAAGGGCTGGCCCCCCTCCCAAGATAGGCTCCAGAGGGATATCTCAGCTGCAAAGGTTCTCCCTGAGGAGCATGAAGTCTCAACCCCATGCTGGGCTTTACAGCCCAGAGCACCAGAACTGGAAGAGGCACCCACAGAACATCTGGCTCTGAAAATTAATTGGGATTCTGTCTGATAGGGAGGGAAGGAAGTCAGCTGGAGATACAAGTGCCCTCCTAAAGGACCGATGTGCAAAACCTGGTTCACAGACATTGACCCTGGGCTTTTGGGGAGGGAGGGTAGAGTGTACTTGACTGGGGTGAGAAAAGGCTAGGGTTTGTGCTTCTGGGGAGAGAGCTGAGTTTATAGCTGCTGGGACCCCTATGCTAAGTCACTCCCCCTCACCCTGGATGACATTTTCTTCAGTGGAGCACTCCTCTCCTTATGGCATCAGCCTGGGGGAATGCAACAGACCTACCCTGTGAAACCCTTGTTGCCCCACCCTGTGGAGCTTGTGCCCTGCTGGTGAGTCAGCTGTCTGAGCTGGGGTATAGAGATTAGGGCAGACATGGAGTAGAGTGTCAGGGCTGAGTGGTGAGGCTTTGGGGCGAGGGCCATTCCCTCCACTTTCCTGTAAACCTAACCAGTGCCTCCCCATCATAGGAGATCCTCTAGCCTCACCCTCCTAACTCCCTGGCAGTCCCATCTTGTTGAGCTTGGGCTTCTGACAGAGCCTGGAACAGACTGAGTTGTGTATGACTCAGGGATGGGGCTAGTTTTCCCTTGCATACTTGACCACTGCAGAGCTCTTCCCTCATGGGGCTCTTTGTCTATTTGGGTCTGATTAACTCTGCAGCCCTCACCCTACAATGCCCTGAGACCTCACCCCACCACAAGGGTCTGTGGGTACCTGGCAGTGGCAGCTAGACTTAATATACCCAGGAACGTTAGCTGAGTGGCCTTAGGCCAAGCACTAGCACTGAGTTTGAACCTGTACTATTCTAGTGAATAGCACTTGTCCCTACCTTGTGACTCACTGAGATCCTACTTAGTGCAACTTGATTACCACCAGAAGTTTTTCCAGTGACTCAGCCTATCAGGCAGCCAACAGGTCGAAGCAGATGGAGGTAGATCTTGGGGTGCCTTGGGACTTTTTCGGACCTGCCCCTGGGCCTGGTACTGATAGAAGCCTGTCTTGGTGCCCAGCTTGGTTCTTCTCATGCATACCCAGGCCCAGCAGAGGCAGCCACAAACTGTGAATTGCTTTATAGTCCCAAGCAGGTTGCTGAGGGCCAGTCACAGGCAGGGTCTGACATTGGGCTCTGCCAGCATCACTCCCAAGAGGCTCCAGAGCCAACACATTTAGTGGCCAGCTTTAAACAGCATCAGAGCACTACCCACGAGCTGCATGTCCAAAAAGAAATCTCGGCAGGCACCAGACCCTGCTGAGACTCGTTTTGCTTTGTAAGGTCAGCACCTGCCCAACAGCTTCTACACTGATTCTCACAGTCAGCCTGCCTAAGGGTTGACCTCATATATGAATGGGCCAATGGCAGTAAGAATCAGTTACAACAGGAGAGCCCACATAATCTACACAAGGGACATTTCTGGAGCGGCCAGTTCAGATGATCAAGGATACTGTGCCACTACTCTGTAAGGCCACCCTGCTAAGACGGAGAGTCTTAGCAAATCTACCTAATACATAGAAACAAACAGAGGCAGCAGAAGTGGGGAGACAAAGAAGTAGGTCTCAAATTAAAGAATTGGAGAATTCTCCAGAAAAAGAGCTCAATGAAATGGAGGCAGGCAATTTATGAGATGTAGTGTTCAAAGTAATGGTTATGAGGATGCTGAACAGCATGAAAAAGGACGTAAAAACCCTAAGAAAGAATGGGTCAGAAATGAAGAATACAGTATCTGAAATGAAGACTACAGTAAAAGGAAACAACAGCAGGTTGAATGAAGGAGAGGATCAAATCAGTGATTTGAGAGACAAGGTAGCAGAAAACATAATCAGAGTAGCAAACAAAAAATTAAAAGATTTTAAGGGTCCTTTGGGACTTAGTGAAGCATAACAACATCCTTATCATAAAGGGTATAAGAAAGAGAAGAGAGAGAGCAAGGAACTGAGAACCTATTTGAAGAAATAATGACTGAAAATTTCCTTTAACTGGTGAAAGGTAAAAACAGACATAAGTTCAGGAATCACAGAGAGTCAGTCCCAAATAGTATGAGCCCAAATAGGCCTAAACCAAGACATATTATAATTAAAATGGCAAAGGTTATGGATACAAAGAGAACCTTGAAAACAAGACAAAGACTTCTAGTTACCTACAAGCGAGCACCTATAAGAATGTCAACTGATTTCTCAACAGAAACATTTCAGGCCAAAAAGGATTGGCATGAAACATTGCAAGTGATGAAAATCAAGGAAAGACCTACAACCCAGGCTACTTTTCCCAACAAGGCTATCATTTAAAACTGAAGGAATGGCCCTGACTGGCATGGCTCAGTAGATTGAGCGCTGGTCTGCAAACCCAAGTGTTGCTGATTGATTCCCAGTTAGGTCCCCAGCTGGAGGCAGGTGAAAGGCAACCATACGTTAATGTTTCTCTCCCTTTCTTCCTCCCTCCCTGCCCTGGTCTCTAAAAATAATAAAATCTTAAAAAAAAAAAAAAAAAGTTACAACCATCATTTAAAAACAAAAACAAAAAATAGACATATACAAGGTCTGTCCTGAAAGTATTGGCTGTGCAAACTTAGATTGACATTGGCTTAATACTTTCAGGACAGACCTCATACGCTAAGAGACACATTTCAGAACAAAAGAGACAGATTAAAAATCAAGGTGTGGGAATGGATATTTCATGAAAATGGAAATGAGAGAAAATGCTAGGATAGCAGTACTTTATCAGACAAAATATACTGCAAAAAGCTGTAATGAGACAAAGAAGGACATAACATAATGCTAATGGGTTCAATCTAGCAGGAGGACATAACGCTTGTAAACATTTATGCACCCAATGTAGGAGCTCCTAAATATAGAAAGCCAATCTTCATGGACATACAGGGAGAGATATAATACAGTCGTAGTATGGAATGTCAACGTCCCATTGACATCAGTGAATAGATCTTTCATACAGAAAATCAACAAGGAAAAAATAAAGAAAAAATCAACAAGGACACAGCAACCTTAAATGGCACGCTAGATCAGATGGATTTAATTGGTATATTCAGAGGATTTCATCCAAAGTGCACATAGAACATTTTTTAGGATAGACATGTCAGAGCACAAAACAAGTTTTAATAAATTTAGTAAGATTGAGATCATATCAAGCATTTTCTCTGACCATAATGGTATGAAACTAAAAATCAAGAAAAAAAATTAAACATGCACAAAGATGTGGAAGTTAAATATCATGTAACTAAACAAAAAGTTAACAATGAGATCAAGAATATTATCAGGCCCTGGCTGGTAGCACAGTGGATAAGGTGCCGGCCTGCGAACCCAAAGGTCGCAGGTTCAATTCCCTAGCCAGGGCACATAATAAGGTTGCAAGCCAGGTCTCTAGTCAGATCTGTGGCTGGAGGCAGGCGAAAGGCAACCATACATTGATGTCTCTCCCTCTCTGCCTCTCTCCCATCCCCTCTTTCTAAAAATAATAAAATAAAATCTTAAAAAAAAAAAAAGAATATTATCAAAAGAGGTCTTGAAACAAATGAAAATGGGAAGTCAACAACCCAAAATCTATGAGATACAGTGAAAGGAGTCCAGAGAGGGACATTAATAGCATTAATCCTTTCTGAAGAAACAAAAATATCTAAAATAAACAATTAATTTTACACTTAAAACAACTGGGAAAAAATATCCAACAAACATAAGCCCAAAATGAGAAGAAATGAAGTAATATCAGAGCAGAAATACAGTAAAAGAAAGAAATAAAATAGTAAAAATAAAACTAATACAAATTACATAATTTTATTAACCATTGTTACCTTAATAAATTCAATATTTTTTTTTTTTAAAGAGAATTTTAAAAAATTATTTTATAAATAAATTCTTATACAAAGAAGAAATACACATACAGAGCACACAAATTACCAGGAAGGTGGACCCCCAGTTCCTCTCTCCAACAATGGGAGAACAGATCCGGAGAGGAAAAAAATGATTCTGTCTTCTTGTCTCCATCTATACTGACAGTTTTTCAAGTAGCATTTCTATTCCTTTGCTGGTGTTC
>PVIW01007720.1:46902-69357 GCA_004026585.1 Noctilio leporinus | reverse complement strand
TCGCTGCCCGCACTTCTCTGTTGAGACTTCCAGTCACCAGCGAGCCCGGAACTGGCCCCAGTCAAATGCGCCCCTCTGGGCAGAGCCGCCCCTGCCCAGAGCCGACCTCGGCCCGCCGGCCGGTGGGTCGGGAACGCCTCACCTACTGTCCTGCTGGCCTCCTCTGCCTCTGGGCTCTGTTCCCCTGTGTCCAGATGCTGTCTGTTCCAATCCCTAGGGTCCTGAAGCCGTCTCGCGCTCCTTATCCTGTCCTCTAGCTGCTTTGGTACTCCAGAACACCATCAGCACTGCTTTCTACTCTGTCGCCATCTTGGAAATCTATATGTCTATTCTTATGCCAGTACCAGGCTGTTTTGATGAGAGTAGCCTTTTGGTATAGTTTGAAGTACGGTATTGTGATTCCTCCTACCTTGTTCTTCTTTCTCAAGATTGTGGTGGCTATTCATGGGCATTTTTGGTTCCATATAAGTTTTTGAGGTATTTTTTCAATTTCTCTGAAGTCTGTACTTTATTTGGGATTGCATTGACTCTGTAGATTGCTTTGGGTAGTATGGACATTTTAATGATGTTCATTCTTCCCATCCATGAACATGGTATATGCTTCCATTTATTTGTGTCTTCCTTGATTTCTTTCTTCATTGTTCTGTAGTTTTCTGAGTACAGGTCTTTTACCTCCTTAGTTAAGTTGATTCCTAGGTACTTTATTTTTCTTATTGCTATGGAAATGGGATTTATTTTTTCGCTTCTATTTCTGGTGTTTCATTATTGGTTTACAAAAATGCTTTTGCTTTCTGGATATTGTCTTTATACCCAGCAGTTTTGCTAAATTTGCTTATTAGGTTGAGTAAGTTTTTGGTGGAGCCCATCGGGTTTTGTATGTACACTGTCATATCATCTGCAAATAATGACAGTTTGACTTCCTCCTTTCCAATTTGGATACCTTTGATTCCTTTTTCTTCTCTGATGGCTATAGCTAGAACTTCCAAGACAATGTTGAATAGAAGTGGAGAAAGTGGACAGCCTTGTCTCGTTCCTGATCTTAGGGGGAAATCTTTCAGTTTTTGTCCATTAAGTATGATGTTAGCTTCTGGTTTCTCACAGATGGCCTTTATGATGTTGAGGTATGCTCCCTCTATTCCCATTTTGCTGAGGGTTTTTATCACAAATGGTTGCTGTACTTTATCAAATGCCTTTACAGCATCTATTGATATGATCCTATGGTTATTATCTTTCAATTTGTTGATGTGGTGTATTACATTGATTGATTTACGAATGTTGTACCATCCTTGCATCCCTGGGATGAAGCCCACTTGATCATGGTGTATGATCTTTGTAATATACTGCTGAATCCGATTGGCCAATATTTTGTTGAGAATTTTAGCATCTATGTTCATCAGCGATATTGGCCTGTAGCTTTCTTTCTTAGTTGTGTCTTGCCCTGGTTTTGGGATTAGAATAATATTGGCCTCATAGAAAGAGTTTGGGAATCTTTCCTCTTCCTGAAATTTTTTGGTATAGTTTGAGGAGGATAGGAGTTAGTTCTTTAAATGTTTGGTAAAATTCACCTGTGTAGCCATTTGGTCCAGGGCTTATGTGCTTTGGGAGATTTTGGATTACTTTTTTAATTTCATTAGTTGTTATTGGCCTATTCAGGCTTTCTGCTTCTTTTGGGTTCAGTTTTGGTAGAATATATATTTCCAGAAATGTGTCCATTTCATCCAGATTGTCATATTTTTTGTCATATAGTTGTTTGTAGTGATTTCTTACAATCTTTTGTATTTCTGAGGTATCAGTTGTGATTTCTCCTCTGTCAGTTCTGATTCTGTGTATTTGGGTCCTCTCTCTCTTTTTCTTGATGAGTCTGCATAAGGGCTTGTCAATTTTGTTTATTTTTTTAAAAGAACCAGCTCCTGGACCTGTTGATTCTTCGAATTGTATTTTGAATCTCTGAGTTATTTAGTTCTTCTCTGATCTTGATGATTTCCTTCCTTCTACTTGCTCTGGGCTTGGTTTGTTGTTGCTCCTCTAGTTCTTGCAGCTTTGTGGTTAGGTCGTTTTTATAAACTTCTTGTAACCTTTTTTGGAAATTTATAGCCTGTATTGCTATAAATTTCCTCCTGAGAACTGCGTTTGCTGTATCCCATAGGTTTTGTGCTGTTGTATGTTCATTGTCATTTGTTTCCAAGAACTTTTTGATTTCATCTTTGATCTCATTGTTGACCCCTTCGTTGCTTAAAAGCGTGTTATTCAGTCTCCATGAGTTAAAGAATTTTTGGTTTTTTCCCTTGAGATTGGTTTCTAGTTTCAAGCCATTGTGATCTGAGAAGATACTTTGTATGATTTCAGTTTTCCTTTATTTGTGTAGGCTTGTCTTGTGACATACTGTGTGGTCTATCTTGGAGAATGATCCATGTGCATTTGAAAAGAATGTGTATTTTGCTTTTTGGGGTAAAAGACTCTGTATACAGTAGGTAGGTCCATTTCCTCTAGAGTGTTGTTCAATGCCACAACATATCTGGGGATTTTTTGTTTGGAAGATCTGTCCATTGTTGATAGTGGGGTATTAAAATCCCCTACTATTAGTGTGTTGCTGTCCATGTCTTTCTTAAAGTTTTCCAAGATTTTCCTTATATATTTCGGAGCTCCTATGTTGGGTGCATATATGTTTATCAGAGTTATTTCTTCTTGATGGATTGTTCCCTTAAGTATTATGAAATGCCCATCTTTGTCCTTTTTTGTGGCCTTCATTATAAAATCTAGTTTGTCTGAAATCAGTATTGCTACTCCAGCTTTTTTTTCATGTCCATTTGCTTGATATATATATTTCCATCCCTTCACTCTCAATCTGTGTTGATCTTTTGTTCTGAGGTGGGTCTCTTGAAGACAGCATATATGTGGTTCATGTTGTGTTATCCATTCAGCTACCCTATGTTTTTTGATTGGTGCATTTAATCCATTTACATTTAAGGTTATTATTGATTGATACTTATTCATTGCCATTTTCTCCCTTTGTGTCTGTATTCCTCTTTGGTTTTTTCTGTTTCTTCATTTTATTTATTTACTTATTTTTAAAGTAGACCCGTTAGCAATTCTTGCAATGCTGGTTTAGTAGAGATGTATTCTTTCAGTTGTTTTTTTGTCTGGGAAGCTCCTTATTTCTCCTTCTATCTTGAATGAGAGCCTTGCTGGGTAGAGTATTCTTGGTTGCAGAGCTTTGTTTCCCATTACTTGAAATACTTTTTGCCATTCTCTTCTGGCTTGAATTGTTTCTGTTGAATAATCATTTGAAAGCCTTATTGGAGCCCCTTTGTATGTTATTTGTCTTTTCTCTCTTGATGCTTTTAGGATTCTCTCTTTGTCTTTGAAATTCGCCATTTTAATAATAATATGCCTTGATGTTGGTCTGTTTGGATTGATCCTCATTGGGACCCTCTGTGCTTCCTGAACTGGATTAATGTTTTCACTCATCATGTTAGGGAAATTTTCTATCATGACTTTTTTTAACAGGTTTTCCATTCCTTGTTTCTCTTCTCCAGGTATCCCTATAATACGGATGTTGTTACATTTCATGTTGTCCTGCAGCTCTCTTAACCCCTCTTCATTCTTTTTCAGGCTTTTTTTTTCTCTTGTACTGTCCTGGACTATTTGTCTACATTATCCTCCAACTCGCTGATCCAGTCCTCTGCTTCCTCTAGCCTACTGTTGATTTCTTCTACTGTATTCTTCAATTCGGAAATTGTATTGTTCATTTCCTCCTGGCACTTATTGATACTTTCTATGTCCTTTTTCATGCTGCTGTAGTTCTCAGTAAGTTCCTTGTAACTTCCCTGGAGTTCTTTGTAATTTCCCTGGAGTTCTTTGTAGTTCTCCTGGAGTTGTTTATAGTTTTCTTTGATGTGGGTGTTCACACTGAACTTCTCTAGTATCATTTTTCTGAATTCCTTATCTGATGTTTCAGGTGCCCCTGTTTCATTTTGTGGTCTTTCTGGGGATTCTTCCTTTCCTTTTCGTGATGGACTGATTCTTTTTTTCCCCATTTTGTCTGTCTGCTGTTGCTTGCTTTTTATTTTTTTGCTTTTTCCTTAGGTTATCCTGCTTTGCTTCCTTGCCTTAGTTGAGCACCCTTCTGTGATAGTAGATTTGTGGAGTTCAATGTTGCATTCTCCTAGATTTTTTCCATTTGTTGTTCTTGGTGTGTCCTTTATTTGGGCTGTCTGGTTGTATTCTGGGCCTGTGGGCTTTCTCAGTAAAAAAAAAAGAAAGAAATAAAGAAAGAAAGAAAGAAAAAAGAAAAAGAAAAAAATGATAATAACAATAATAAGAAAGGGTGTTCACCCCTAATAATAATCCCTGATTGGTCCAGATAAAGTCAGGATCTGAGGGCTTTTAGCATGAAAATTAAACAAACAAAACAAAACTATATATGATAAACAAACAGGGTTTAGGTGGCTGTTCACCCTTAAGGATCCCTGATTGGTCCTGGTGGAGCCGGGACCTCTGGGCTTATATCAGAGAGAGAAAGAAAGAAAAAGGAAAAAGTCACAAGACAAAGAAAAAACAATATTAATAAAGAAAAGATTTAGGTGTCTGTTCACCCTTTATGACCTCTGGTCCAGGTGGAGCCAGGACCTGTGGGCTTTAACAGGAAGAAAAGAAAAAAGAAAGAAAAGAAAAGAAAAAGGTCGGGGGAGAGAAAATGAAAGGAAGAAAAGACTATAGAAAGGGTTTAGGTGGCTGTGGAAGGGAGGAATACTTAGATTGAGAACTGGGAATGTGTTGTATCCAGAGAGTGAGTAGACTTTAAATCAAGAGTACAGGGTTCTTGGGTATTTAGGTAGATTGAGATGGAGGGATTAAGAATATGTGAGAAGTAATTTTTGAGAATGATATGTTGGGGGTTAATAGTTCATGTATCTCTTGGTATAACTCAGATGTTTGAAATTAGCAGCAATCCATTTCCTGAGGCCTCTTTTTCTTAGTCAGTTCTCTGCAGTCTATAGTCTATATTGTCTTAGTGGCAGGGCCTCTGATTGTCACAGTCAGGGCTGATTCTGGGTGTCAGCCTCCAGGAATGCTGGGCCTTCAGTAGCCTAGCTGGATTTTAGAGCTGCCAGTATTCTAATGCTAGCAGGGTGTCCCCTCCCACTCCTGGTGGAGGTTTCTGCCTGTGATAGGCACCTGGCACCCCTGCAGTGCAGCCTGCAACCTCTCTGGTTCCTTTGATGACTGGTCCTGCCTCCGCCGCTCCACTCCGGAGGAGGCAGCCCCCGACCACCTACACTGCCCGGGGACCGCCAACACTGCCCGGGGACTGCCAACACTGCCCTGCTTCCCCTGGTGAGAGCCAGGCTTCCAAGCCGATCTGCTCTCCGAGAAGTCCTTTACGCGGCCTCTGTGATGCGCCTTTCCCCCGGTGTCTCCGGTCTTTGTGTTGGCAATGGGCGAGTCAGTTGCCCTCACTACTAGTTCCCGGCTCGCCGTTTGGAGTTTCTGCGGAGCCTGGAGGCCTGTGTGGTTGCGCAGGGCTGGGCCTCCCCCCTCGCAGGGGCTTTAATCTGCTGTTTCCCCCAAGGCCCAGCAGCACCATTTTTGGCCCTTTTGCTGCCCTGGCTGGTGAACTTCCCCACTCCCCCGCTCCGGCTTCCTGCAGGACTCTTGTCCTCCGCTTCTAGCCCTGCGAGGAGCCTCCTCTCCCTGTTGCCGGAGTGAGTCTCTCACACAGTCCCTCCTCTGCAAGAGTTCAATTCCACGTTCCCTACAGCGTTTGCCCTCGCTGCCCGCACTTCACTGTTCAGATTTCTAGTTGCCTGGGAGCCTGGAGCTGCTTCAGTTAGAGACGCCCCTCAGGGTAGGGCCGCCACTGCCCAGAGCTGACCTCGACCCACTGCCATTAAGTCCGGAGTACCCTCACCTGTTCTCCTATAGGTCTCTGCTGCCACTGGGCTGTGCTCCCCTGTGTCCAGATGCTGACCACTCCAGTTCTTTGGGACCTGAAGACTTCTTGCACTCCCTATCCTGTCCTTTAGCTGCTCTGGTATTCGAGAACACCAACAGCACTGCTCTCTGTCGCCATCTTCCGAGGTGTATTTATATCCTACCATGTGATCTATCATCTTTGAGAATGTTGCATGTGCATTTGAGAAGAATGTGTATTTTGCTTCCTTGAGTTGAAAAGATCTATGTATATCTATTAAGTTCATTTGATCTAGAGCATTATTTAATGCCATAATATCCTTGTTGTTCCTTGCTTGGAAGATCTGTCCATTGTTGATAATGGGGTGTTAAAATCCCCTACTATGAGTGTGTTGTCTATATCCCACTTGTAGTCCTCCAAGGTTTTTCTTATATAATTGGATGCTTCTATATTGGGTGCATATATATTATTCAGGTTTATGTGTTTCTGATGGACTGTTTTCTTAAGCGTTATTAACTGTCCTTTTCTCTTTTAATGGTTCTTGTTTTGAAATCAATTTTGTCTGATATGAGTATTGCTACCTCAGCCTTTTTGTATGTATGTGTCCATTTCCTTGAAATACTTTTTTTTCATCTTTTCACTTTCAGTCTATGTAGATCATTTGTTGTGAGGTGGGTCTCTTGTAGACAGCATATATATGGCTTGATTTTTTTTTTAAAGATTTTATTTCATTATTTTTAGAAAGAGGGGAAGAGAGACAGGCAGAGAGAGAGAGAGACATCAATGTATGGTTGCTTTTCACCTGCCTCCAGCCACAGACCTGACTGGAGACCTGGTTTGCAACCTTATTATGTGCCCTGGCTGGAGACTCGAACCTGCGACCTTTGGGTTTGCAGGCCGGTGCCTTATCCACTGTGCTACCAGCCAGGGCCTTATGGCTTGATTTTTTTATTCAGTCAGCTACCCTATGTCTTTTGATTGGTGCATTTAACCCATTTACAATTAATGTTATTATTGATAGGTACCTATCATTTTGATTTTTTTCCCTTTGTACCTGTCTGTGTTCATCTCTCTATATATTTTTCTTCCTTTTTTCATAGCAGTCCTTTAATGTCTCTTGCAATGCTGGTTTGGTGGAGATGTATTCTTTTAGCCTGGTTTTTTTTTTCTTGAAAACTCCTTATTTTACCTTGAGTTTTGGATGATAGCCTTGTTGGATAGAGTAGTGTTCATTATAGTCCTTTGCTTTTTATTGCTTGGAACATTTTTGCCATTCCCTTCTGGCTTGTAGTGTTTCTGTTGAAAATTGAGCTGATAGCCTTATTAGAGCTTCCTTGTACATTATCAGCTGTTTCTCTATTGTTGCCTTTAGGATTATTACTTTGTATTTGAATGTTGCTATTTTAATTAGGTTGTGCCTTGGTGTGGGCCTCTTTTGGTTCATCATCATTTAGTCCCTCTGTTCTTCCTGGACTTGGGTAGTTCTTTCTCTCACCAAGTTTGGGAATTTTTTTGTTACTACTTTTTCAAATAGGTTTTCTATTCCTTGTTCCTTTTCCTGTTTCTGGTATACCTATGGTACAGGGATTATTACATTTCATATTGTCCTGCACCTCTCATAATACCTTTTACATTTTTTTCAGTCATTTTTTTTTTTTTTTTCATTTTGTTGCACTCTCTGGGTAGTTTTTCTATGTTGTCCTCCAATTTATTGATCCAGTTTTCTGCTTCATTTAGTCTGCTTTTGATTCTGTCTACTGTGTTCTTCAATTCAGAAATTGTATTCTTCATTTCCTCCTGGCTATTATTGATAGTTTCTATGTCCCTTTTAATGCTCTTATAATTTTCAGTAAGTTCCATGTAGTTTCTCTGGAGTTCTTTGTTTTTCCCCTGGAGTTCTTTATAGTTTTCTTTGAGCTTGCTGAGCTCATTTAGTTTTCTCATAACCATTTGTTTGAACTTCATGATGATAGTTTCCTTGCATCTATTTCATTTAGCAGTCTTTCTTAAGGATTCCTTATTTTCTTTAAGTGAGGAAATGTTTTATTTTCTCCCCATTTTAAGTGTGTCTTCTTGCTTTTCTCAGTTTCTTAGATTGACCTGCTTTGACTCCCTGCAGTCATGAAGTAACCTTCTGTGATAGATGTCCTGTGGGACTTAGTGGCGGTCTCATATATTTCCTCAACCTGCTGTTCTCAGTTGCCTTTATGCCATTTATTTGGGCTGCCTGGTTTTATTTTGGATTTGTCTGATGTGTTGCTCCTTGATGAATCTTTCTGTCCAGTTAGCTGATTGAGAGTTACTCCTTCCACTGAGTCTCCAACACTGTTATTGAGCAGCTACTAAAACAGGACCACCAGTCTAGACAAAATAACCACACCTTCAAAGATAGTCTCCACCCTCAATCACACTTTCAACTGCAAATGATCCAGGCAAAATACCAACACCCTCAAAGATATTCCTCACCCTCGGTCATATTCTCAGCTGCAAATGAGCTAGTATTAATAAGGATGTAAACAGATTAAGGTTATTATAAGAGAGGAAAACTACTGAATTGACTTATTGAATTATAAATGAGTTTTGAGAGATGAGAGAGAGGAGCAATGATAGTAATGAGAAGTGGCAAGGCAATGAGAGAAAGGAAGCAAAATTTCCACCTTACATAGAAATGGGGTGGAGGAATCAGAATGAAGCACAAAAGAGAAAGTGTTAAGTATGAAACCTAAGCAGAAGTTTTATATAGGTATAAATACATAATATGCATATATATACATATTTAGGTACTGTGAGAGAACACATATACATTAAAGAGAAGTTGAATTAGAAAAGAAAGAAAAAAAGGGACCAAATTAGTGAATAAGTTTCATCACAGCACCATCAACAATGTATGAACTGTCCTTACTGAAGGGTTAGGAGTGTTAGATAAAAATGAGAGAAAGAGAAGCTTAAGAGATGTGTGGAGGAGAGGAAACTAATTTTGAGGTGATATAGGGTGGAGGAATACTAGGAGTAAGGAGTTGGATCCAAGCTATGACAGAGAAAAACTCTAATTGGAAATGAAAGAAGGAAAAGGCTGTAGGAAAGTATAAGTGGAGTAGTAGAGAAGAATGGTAATATTTGAGATTTGAAATACCAAAAGAGTAAAGATCTATAAGTTTGCAAAGATAACACAGCTACTTCCCTATCCACTCTCCATGAGCACTGATTAGTGAAACTGGGCTAGAACAAGTGTATTTTATGAACAGGAAAAAAAAAAAAAAAAAAGAACAGTGTATGGTGACTAATGCCCAAAATAATAGTTTTGAGAGGCTGGAGAGGAAAGAAATAATTAGGCTGGAGATAGGAAATGAGAACATAGAACTTGAAACAAAAGGAAGAAGAGGAAAAGGAAGAAGAGGTTGGTAATATGGAGTGAGAGAAGGGAGATGTAAAATAGATTTGAGATACACTGATATAAACACTGGTTACTTAAAATATGTTCTTGTGAGGACAAGAAATGAATGTTAAAAAAAATGTGTTGGGGACTCATTACTTCATGTGGAAGATAGTGGTGTATTTCATCACCATAGTATCTGGGTTTCCCTCCCCTCTTTCTTCACTTTCTGGCTTTGCCCTGATGATACCAGATTACTTTTCAATCTGAGTCTAGACAGGCTGCTTGCAACTAGCAGCATTATATTTCCCATGTCTGCCTCTTTTCATTGATCAAGTCTCTGTAATCTGCAATCAGGCTTAAGTGCCTTGGGTGGGTGGGTGAGTGGGGGGTGACACTAAGTAATTTGCAGCCCCTCATAGTCAGAATGGGAGTGATTGCCATACCCCCATTCACCACTGCACCCCAGGCAGCTGCTGCACTGCTGGCTGGAAAGCTGGAGCTCTCTTCTTTCAGCCATGTTTATTTGTTCTGTGCTGCCCATTGTAGTCCCACCATCTCTTCCAAACTCACAAAGTTCCTCTTGTCTGTGGTTGCAATTTGAATCCCCTGCAGGAGTGCAGAAGCACTTTGGTGGCCAGGGCCAACCAATCTGCAGTCCCTCACAATAAGTGCTGGACTTGGTTGCCACTCCCCCATTTGCAGCTGTACAGCTTGCTGGCGCATGTGCCAGTAGCTGCACTCCCATTTGTCATGATGCTGCCTGCTGCAGTCCCACCTCCTCTTCCAACTCAGTTTCTCCCCCCTGTTTCTGCTACTTAGATCCCCTGCAGGAGTGCAATTCTCCAGTCATCCTGAGATTGTGCTAACTGTTCACACTATCTGTTGTTCAAATATCTGGTCCATGAGCCAATCCAAAGCCACCCTTCAACAGAGCTGCCAGACACCCTGGGCCGGGCCCATCATGGTGATTTTGTTTAGAATCTCCCTGTCCCTATAG
Organism: Noctilio leporinus; assembly: GCA_004026585.1. Taxonomy (NCBI): domain Eukaryota; kingdom Metazoa; phylum Chordata; class Mammalia; order Chiroptera; family Noctilionidae; genus Noctilio; species Noctilio leporinus. Next base: position 59,070 of record PVIW01007720.1, on the reverse strand, counting down.
ACTTGGGCCACACCAACTCACTGCAGGCTGCAATCTCTTGACCTGTCTGTCACACCAAAACCCAGACACTTCCCACCCTAGCCCCCAACAACTTTAACCAGTCCTGTTTTCCTTATCCTGCCCTCTAGTAGCTTGGAAATGAAAGCAAGTATTCAGCACTGCCCACTACTCTGCAAACATCTTCCTCTCTCTGCTTACTCTTGTATTTTTAAGTGGCTGCTTCTAATACAAAATAATACCTGAACATGTACATTTTATGATGTGTTGGAGTTATTAACAGTGTTTTATTTTTAAAAGATTTGTCCAGTATGTGTATAATTTTTCAGTGAGGGCATAAGATATGGGGGAATGTTGGAAGTAGATGCCAAAAAGTAATTTAGTGTAAGACATTTTAATACACAGTGATCATGTTTTAGGGGGTAATGGGAGATTTTGTGCAAAAATGTCTAGGGGTTTGAGCTGGCTCGTCCACTTGACATGCAAGAGGAATAGGGTAATCTTTCTGTATCCCAAACTCTTCTTCAGGAAATAATTTTGTTTCTGATTCTCTAACACTATTAGGTAAGGAGGCCTTTGTCCTGGAAAATACTCCTAATTTTTTACACACCTCACTCACATGAAAATTTTTATTACTTAGAAGGCAATTTTAACATTCCATGATTCTGTAGCTCATAAATAAATTCTCCTCTTCAAAAACCCAATTCTAGGAAGTTAGTTATGGAATTTGGGATATTTTCAAGAGAGAATATGGGAATTACCTGTTCTAAATTCAGGCCATTGGGTAAGAACTAAGAGTCTGATATATTATAATTCAATAGACAGTTGTAAAGTTAAAATGTGGTGTATTCTGCCTTCTTACAGAATTCCAAACACTTCCCTTACAGGTTACTGTATCTTTTGACCCAAAGCAACTGCCAACACTAGAGTTTTTCTGCTATGTTGTGTGCTCTTAAACTAATTAGCATCTCAGGACTACATCTCAGGCAAGAGAATTGGCTAGTGTGATAGCTTTCCCTTATCTCTCCTTCCTCCATAAGGACTCACCTCTGTGAAACCTGAGGGTTAGCACCATGCTCCCACATGTATGAGGCTCCCGTAATATGAGAAAGCATTATTGGAATGGCTCTGCATCTCCTACAGGCTCCATTTATCAACTATATCCTAGACCCTCTGCCTGCCTCTCTCTCTGATGTTAGAATTCTTCCAAATAAACACACATTATGACCTATACAAAAGTATACATGATGTGGGCAGAATGACTGGCAGCCAGCTAACCCAAAAGAAGGGCCCACCAAAGACTAACACAACAACAAAAACCCAAGTAAGTACAACAAGAGATCCCAAATAAGTAGCATAAAAGGCATCCCAAAATCATCAAGTCCAGGGGATTAAAAAGACTGCACCATTGAATCCCACAGGCCTACACTGGAGTTCATACCACAAAGACAGAAAGTCAAAGCAAATCAACCTAATAAGGAAAAACAAACAAGTCACCTAAAATGGAGAGAAAAAGAAACAACTGCCCATCAAAAGGAAAGGAGGAATCCCCAGAAAAACTGTTAAATGAAATAGAGGTAAGCAAACTATAGACATGGAATTCAAAATAATGATGAAAGAAACTGAATGGCCTCAGCGAACTCACAAAAACTATAAACAACACCAAGGGAACTACAAAGAACTCCCGGGGAGTTATAAGGAACTAACTTACAGCAGCATTAAAGAGGACATAGAAACAATAAAAAAGCCAAGAGGAAATGAAGAATACAATTTCTTAATTGAACACAGTAAAAGAAATAAAAAACAGGCTATCTGAAGTAGAGGATTAGTTGAGTGAGCTGGAGGATAATGTAGAAAAAAATTCCCAGGTAGTGCAACAAAATGAAAAAAATAGTGGAGGGAATGAAGAAGTTTTAATAAAGCTGTAGGACAACATGAAACATAATAATATCTTCATCATAGGGATACCAGGAGAAAAAGAGGAGCAAGGGATCAAAAACTTGTATGATAAAGTAGTACAGGAAACTTTCCTAACTTGAGGAGAGAAAATGTCATGCAAGTGCAGGAAGCACAGAGGGTCCCAATGAAGATGAACCCAAATAAGCCTACTCTGAAGCACATTATAATTAAAATGGCAAAATTTAAAGACAAAGAGAATCCTAAAAGCAGCAAGGGAGAAAGAGAAAATAACATACAAGGGAGCTCCAATAAGGTAGTCAGCTGATTTCATAACAGAAACACTATAAGCAATAAGAGAATGGCAAAATATTCCAAGAAATAAAAAACTAAGGTCTACAACCAAGACGACCCAACAAGGAGGATCTCATCCAAAATGGAAGAGAAATAAGGGGTTTCCAAGAAAAAAATAAGACTAAAAGAATATATCTCCAACAAACCAGGGTTGCAAGAGATGTTAAAGTTCTGCTTTAAGAAGCTAAAGAAACAGAGAAAGAAAGCAACACAGGTATAAAGGGGGAAAATTACAAGTAATTAAGTACCTATTATTAATATTAAATGTAAATAGATTTAATGCACCAATAAAATGACATAGGGTAGCTGAAAGGATAAGAAAATATGACCCACATATATGCTGTCTACAAGAGACCCACCTCAGAGTGAAAGATATACACAGACTGAAAGTGAAGGGATGGAAAAAAATGTTTCAAGCAAATGGACATAAAGAAAAAGCTGTGGTAGCAAGAGTTACATTAGACAAAATATATTTTACACCCAAGGCCATAAAAAGAGACAAAGACATTTCCTAATACTTAAAAGAACAACCCATCAAGAAGAAATAACACTTGTAAACATATATGCACCCAAATATATAAGAAAAATCTGGGAAGACTTCAAGAGGAATATCAGAGTTTCATTAAGATGGCAGAGGAGTAAGTGGAGCTACACCAATCAACTCCAAGGTTGATCTGGAATTACCTCTTTTTGGAGAAAAAGTCAACTGGGATTACAAACAGAACACGAGCTGGAAAGAAGTCCTATAACTATGGACAAAACAGAAGAGGATGCTTCATCACAACATGACTGGTAGGAATCATGGAAACAAAAGAGGGTTGGCTGGGCCCTCACCAGAGGCAGCAGCTGAAGGAATGGAGCTGGGGGCTCCACCTAAGAAGGGTGGGTTCTAGTCCCTCAGCTGGGTTTCCTAGCCTATAGCAACACAATGGAGAGTAGGGCAGCATACAGCTAAGAAGTGAAGAATGCTGTGGATTTTACTAGCCTAAGAGAGGTCTGGAGACAGAGAACTACTAGGGTGACCACAACAAAAATACATTGGCACGCATCTACCCTGGGCTTCAGTGGGTGGGAGGGCAAAGAGGAATGGAGGCAGGTGGGGAGAGTTTGTGGTGGTGGCTTGGAGGAGAGAAGTGGGGAAGCAGCTGTGGGGATCCTGGTGCTAACTCAGCCCGCACCTCAATGGACTGTGCTGTGCCAAGTGGCTTCCATCTGAGGGGTCCTCATAACCCTACCCACTGGAAGCAATGTGCTCTGCCCAGCAGTGCCTCAGCCTGGCACCTGATCACAATTCTTTGATTTGCATCTAAATAAACCTCCTGCCCTGCCCTGTCTGAGCATAGATACAATAGTTGCCACCTGAAGAGGTATCTCTTTTCCAGCAGTGCCTTGTCCTGGAGGCTGATTACAAACTATCTGACTTACAGCTGGGTCAGTCAGTCAGCCCCACATAGTGGCAAGTGACCCTGGTGTCTGATCATAGATTTACTGGCTCATAGTTGAGTTGGTTTGTCCCACCCCTGGGCCTGGCAGCTGAGCACAAATTCATTGGATTAAAATTGAATCTTTCAGTCTAGCCAAGTGGCCCCTTAGCTTGGCAGCTGATCATAGATTCACTGGATTACAATAGAAACTTTCAGTACAGCCCAGCACCACCTGAGCCTGCAGGTGGATCACAGATTAATCGGCTCACAATTGAAACTTGCTGTCTAGTCCAGAAGATCCTGAGCCTGGTGGCTGAACACAGATTCATTGGATTACAATTGGATCCTGCTGTCTAGCCCAGTGGCCCCTGAGACTGACAGCTGATCACATATTCATTTATTTATATTGGACTCTGTCCTACCAGGCTGCACCTGAGCTGGTGGCTATATTCGTTTACAGTTGAATCTCTCTGTCTAACCTAGCAGGGTATGAGTTTGGTAATTCATTGATTTACAACTAAATTGGTCTGTTACCTCAAGCTGCATTTGAGCCTGGTGGTAGATCACAGACCTATGGGATTACAACTAAATCAATCCTCCCAGCCTAGCAGTTCCTTAGCCTGGCAACTGATCACAGTCTGATTGGATTTCAACAAAACATAAAAATGGAGAGAAAAAGGAACAGTCCCTCACCAAAAGTAAAGGAGGAATCCCCAGAAAGATCACTAAATGAAACAGAGGCAAGCAAACTATCAGATATGGAATTAAAAATGATGATAGAGAAGCTCAATGAGCTCAGCCAGCTCAAAGAAAACTATAAACAACTCCAGAGGAACTATAAAGAACTCCAATGAAGCTACAAGGGACTTACTGAGAATTACAGCAGCATTAAAAAAGATAGAAATTATTGATAGCCAGATGGAAGTGAAAAATACAATTTCTGAATTGAAGAATACAGTACAAGGAATCAACAGCAAAGTAGAGGAAGCAGAGGATCAGATTAGTGAGCTGGAGGACAACACGGAAAAATATTCCAAGACCGTGTAAAAGAATGAAAAAATGCTGAACAAGAATGAAGAGGTTTTAAGAGAGCAGCAGGACAACATGAAATGCAATAATGTCCATATCACAGGTATATGAGAAGGAGAAGAGAAACAAGGAATGGAAAACTTTTTCAAAAAAGTAATGATAGAAAACTAACCTAACATGATGGGTGAAAATGTTACTCAAGTTCAGGAAGCACAGAGTCCCCCAACGAGGATGAATCCAAACAGACCTACTCCAAGACACATTGTATTTAAAATGGCAAATTTCAAAGACAAAAAAATGAATCCTAAAAGTATCAAGTGAAATAGCAAATACCATATAAGGGGGCTCCAAAACATTTATCAAATGATTATTCAACAGCAACAAAACAAGCCAGAAGGGAAATGCAAAAAGTACTTCAAGTAATGGGAAACAAAGGGCTACAACCAAGAATACTCTACCCAACAAGGCTCTAATTCAAAATGGAAGGAGAAACAAGGAGTTTCCCAGACAAAAGAAGACTAAAAGAATACATCTCTAAAAAACCAGCATTGCAAGAAAGGCTAAAGGGTCTGCTTTTTAAAAATTGAAGAAATAGAGGGATAGAGAAAAACACAGGTACAAAGGGGAAAAAAAGCAATGAATAAGTATCAATAATAATCTTAAATGTTAATGGATTAAATGGACCAATCAAAAGACATAAGTTAGTTGAATGGATAAGAAGACGTGACCCACATATATGCTGTCTTCAAGAGACCCACCTTAGAAAAAAAGCTTGAAACACATTGAAAGTGAAGGAATGGAAAAAATATATATCAAGCAAATGGACATGGAAAAAAGGCTGGAGCAGCAATCCTTATATCAGACAAAATAGATTTTACAAGGGAGGCCATAAAAAGAGACAAGCACACTTCATAATACTTAAAGGAATAATCCATCAAGAAGATATAACTCTGGTAAACATATATGACCCAACATAGGAGCTCCCAAACATATAAGGAAAATCTTGGAGGACTTCAAGAAGGAAGGATATGGACAGCTAATCCATATCCTTATACACACTAATAGTAGGGGATTTTAATACCTGACTATTAACAATGAACAGATCTTCCAAACAACAACAAAAAAAACCCACCAAGGATATTGTGGCATTGAACAACACTCTAGAGAAAATGTCCCAACTGATACATACAGAGCCTTTTACCCCAAAGAAACAAAATACACATTCTTTTCAAATGCACAAGGAATTTTCTCTAAGATAGACCACATGGTAGGGCACAAGACAACCCTCCACAAATACAGGAAAACTGAAATCATACCAAGCATCTTCTCAGATCACAATGGCTTGAAACTACAAACCAATCTCAAGGGGGGAAAAAACCAAAGCTATAACTCATGGACACTGAATAACATGCTTTTGAATAATGAATGGGTTAACAATGAGATCACAGATAAAATCAAAAAGTTTCTGGAAACACATGACAATGAATACACAACAGTCCAAAACCTATGGGACACAGCAAAGGCAGCTCTCAGAGAGAAATTCATAGCAATACAGGCCTCCCTAAAAAGGTCAGAAGCTTATACAAACAACCTAACCATAAAGCTGCAAGACGTAGAGGAGCAACAACAAACAAAACCCAGAGCAAGTAAAAGGAAAGAAATCATCAAGATCAGAATAGAACTAAATAATTTAGAGACTAAAACTACATTTCCAAGAATCAATAAGTCTAGGAGCTGGTTCTTTGAACAAAAATAGACAGAATTGACAAGTCTTTAACCAGGCTCATCAAGAAAAAGAGAGACCCCAAATTAACAAAATCAGAAATGACAGGGGAGAAATAATAACTGATACTTCAGAAATACAATGGATTGTAAGAAATTAATGCAAACAAATATATAAGAAGAAATATGACAACCTGGATGAAATGAACACATTTCTGGAAATGAAGAAGTAGAAATCTTGAATCCAGAAGAAGAAGAAAATCTGAATAAGCCAATAACAACTAGTGAAATTGAAGCACTAAGCAAAAATCTCCCAAAGCACAAGAGCCCTGAACCAGATGGCTTATTCAGGGGAATTTTACCAAATATCAAACATTTAGAGAAGGACTAACTCCTATCCTTCTCAATCTATTCCAAAAAATCCAAGAAGAGGGAAGAATCCCACATTCTTTCCATGAGGCCAATATTATTCTAAACCCAAAACCAGGTCAAGATACAAGAAAGAAGGAAAGAAAACTACAGGCCTATATCTCTGATGAAAATAGCTGCTAAATTCTCAACAAAATATTGGTCAACCAGATCCAGCAATACATTAAAAAGATCACGAGGAGGAAAGATGGCAACAGAGTAGAGAGCCGTGCTGATGGTGTTCTCCAGTACCAGAGCAGCTAGAGGACAAGATGGGGAGGATGAGATGTCTTCAGGACCCTAAGAATTGGAGCGGTCAGCATATGGACATAAGGGAGCACAGCCCAGAGGCAGCGGAGACCAGCAGGAGAGTAGGTCCAGAATACAACCAGATAGTCCAAATAAAGGACACACCAAGAACAGCAAGTGGAGAAAATCTGGGAGACGGCAACATTGAACTCCACAAATCTCCTATCCCTTAAGGGTGCACAACTAACGCAAGGAAGCAAAGCAGGTTAACCCAAGGAAAGAACAAAAATAAATAAATAAATAAATAAAAAGCAAGCAAGAACAGACACCCAAAATGGGGGAAAAAAGAATTAGTCCATCACCAAAAGGAAAGGAAGATTCCCCAGAAAGACCACAAAATGAAACAGAGGCACCTGAACTATCAGATAAGGAATTCAAAAGAATGATGATAGAGAAGCTCAGTGAGCTCAGCCACATCAAACAAAATTATAAACAACTCCAGGAGAACTACAAAGAACTCCAGGGAAATTACAAAGAACTCCAGGGAAGTTACAAGGAACTTACTGAGAACTACAACAGCATGAAAAAGGACACAGAAACTATCAATAAGTTCATTTCCAGGAGGAAATGAAGAATACAATTTCTGAATGGAAGAATACAGTAGAAGGAATCAACAGTAGGCTAGAGGAAGCAGAGGACCAGGTCAGCGAGTTGAGGATAATGTAGACAAATACTCCAGGACAGTACAAGAAAATAAAAAAAAGGCTGAATAAGATTGAAGAGGGGCTAAGAGAGCTGCAGGACAACATGAAACATAACAACATTTGTATCATAGGGATACCAGAAGGAGAAGAGAAACAAGGAATGGAACACCTGTTCAAAAAAGTCATGATAGAAAATTTCCCTAACATGATGAGTGAAAACATTAATCCAGTTCAGGAAGCACAGCGGGTCCCAATGAGGATCAACCCAAACAGACCAACACCAAGGCACATTATTATTAAAATGGCTAATTTCAAAGACAGAGAATCCTAAAAGCATTAAGAGAGAAAAGACAAATAACATACAAAGGGGCTCCAATAAGGCTATCCAATGATTATTCAACAGAAACAATTCAAGCCAGAAGGGAATGGCAAAAAGTATTTCAAGTCATGGTAAACAAAGGCCTGCAACCAAGAATACTCTACCCAGCAAGGCTCTCATTCAAGATAGAAGGAGAAATAAGGAGTTTCCCAGACAGAAAAAAAAAGACTAAAAGAATACATCTCTACCAAACCAGCATTGCAAGAAATGCTCAAGGGTCTGCTATAAAAATAATTAAACAAATAAAACGAAGAAACAGAGAAAGCCAAAGAGGAATACAGACACAAAGGGAGAAAATGGCAATGAATAAGTATCAATCAATAATAACCTTAAATGTAAATGGATTAAATGCACCAATCAAAGACATAGGGTAACCGAATGGATAAGACAACATGACCCACATATCTGCTGTCTTCAAGAGACCCACCTCAGAACAAAGGTCAACACAGATTGAGAGTGAGGGATGGAAAAATATGTATCAAGCAAATGGACATGAAAAAAAAAGCTGGAGTAACAATACTAATTTCACACAAAACAGATTTTACAATGAAGGCCATAAAAAGGGACAAAGATGGACATTTCATAATACTTAAGGGAACAATCCATCAAGAAGAAACAACTGTGATACACATATACACACCCAACATAGGAGCTCCGAAATATATAAGGAAAATCTTGGGAGACTTTAAGAAAGACATAGACAGCCACACGCTAATAGTAGGGGATTTTAATACCCCACTATCAACAATGGACAGATCTTCCAAACAAACCATCCCCAGAGATGTTGTGCATTGAACAACACTCTAGAGGAAATGGACCTAACTGATGTATACAGAGTCTTTTACCCCGAGAAGTAAAATACATGTTCTTTTCAATTGCACATGCACCATTCTCCAAGATAGACCACATGGTGTGTCACAAAACAAGCCTCCACAAATACAGGAAAATTGAAATCGTGCTAAGTATCTTCTCAGATCACAATGGCTTGAAACTAGAAACCAATCTCAAGGGAAAAACACAAAAATTCTCTAATTCATGGAGACCAAATAACATGCTTTTAAGCAATGAAGGGGCCAACAATGAGATCAAAGATGAAATCAAAAAAGTTCCTGGAAACAAATGACAATGAACACACAACAGCCCAAAACCTATGGGATACAGCAAAGGTAGTTCTCAGGGGAAAATTTATAGCAATACAGGCCTTCCAAAAAAGGTTACAAGAAGTTTATAAAAACGACCTAACCACAAAGCTGCAAGAACTAGAGGAGCAAAAACAAACAAAGTGCAGATCAAGTAGAAGGAAGGAAATCATCAAGATCAGAGCAGAACTAAATAACTCAGAGATTCAAACTACAATTTAAACAACCAACAGGTCCAGGAGCTGGTTCTTTGAAAAAGTAAACAAAATGGACAAGCCCTTATTCAGACTCATCAAGAAAAAGAGAGAGAGGACCCAAATAAACAGAATTAGAACTGAAATTGGGGAAATCACAACTGATACCTCAGAAATACAAAAGATTGTAAGAAATTACTACAGACAACTATATGACAAAAAATATGACATCTTGGTTGAAATGGACACTTTTCTGGAAAGGTGTAATTGGCCTAACCTGAACCCAGAAGAAGCAGAAAGTTGAATAGGCTAATAACAATTAGTGAAATTAAAGAAGTAATTCCAAACCTCCCAAATCACAAAAGCCCTGGACCAGATAATTACACAGGTGAATTTTAACAAACATTTAAACAAGAACTAACTCCTATCCTTCTCAAGCTATACCAAAAAATTCAGGAAGAGGGGAGACTCCCAAACTCTTTTTACGAGGCCAATATCATTCTAATACCAAAACCAGGGCAAGATCCAACTAAGGAAGAAAGCTACAGGCCAATATCTCTGATGAACATAGATGCTAAAATTCTCAACAAAATATTGGCCACCTGAATTCTGCAGTATATTACAAAGATCATACACCATGATCAAGTGGGCTTCATCTCAGGGATGCAAGGATGGTACAACATTCATAAATCAATAAATGTAATACACCACATCGACAAATTGAAAGATAATAACCATATGATCATATCAATAGATGCTGAAAAAGCATTTGATAAAGTGCAGCAACCATTTGTGATAAAAACCCTCAGCAAAATGGGAAAAGAGAGAGTATACCTCAACATCATAAAGGCCATCTATGAGAAACCTGAAGCCAACGTCATACTTAATGGACAAAAACTGAAAGCTTTCCCCCTAAGATCAGGAATGAGAGAAGGCTGTCCACTTTCCCCACTTCTATTCAACATTGTCTTGGCAGTTCTAGCTATAGCCATCAGAGAAAAAAAAAGGAATCAAAGGTATCCAAATTGGAAAGGAGGAAGTCAAACTGTCATTATTTGCAGATGATATGATAGTGTACACACAAAACCCGATTGGGTACTGCAAAAATTTACTGAACCTAATAAGCAAATTTAGCAAAACTGCTGGGTTTAAAGTCAATATCCAGAAATCAAAATCATTTTTGTATACCAATAATGAAACAACAGAAATAGAAGTGAAAAAACAAATCCCATATACCATAGCAACAAGAAAAATGAAGTACCTAGGAATCAACTTAGCTAAGGAGGTAAAAGAACTATACTCAGAAAACTACAGTACAATGAAGAAAGAAATCAAGGAAGCCACAAATAAATGGAAGCATATACCATGTTCATGGATGGGAAGAATTAACATCATTAAAATGTCCATACTACCCAAAGCAATCTACATATTCAATGCAATCCCAATTAAAATACCAATGACAGACTTCACAGAAATTGAAAAAATACCTGAAAAATTTATAGGGAGCCAAAAACGCCCACAAATAGCACCACACAATACTACAATGCTACTGTCATCAAAACAGCATGGTACTGGCATAAGAATAGACATATAGATCAATGGAACAGAATAGAGAGCCCAGAAATTAACCAAGAACTCTATGTTCAACTAATATTTGACCAAAGGGTAAGGAACATCCAATGGAGTAAAAACAGTCTCTTCAACAAATGGTGTTGGGAGAACTGGACAGCAACATGCAAAAAGATAAAACAAGACCACCAACTTACACCATACACCAAAATAAACTCAAGATGGATAAAGGATTTAAACATAAGCAGTGCCACCATAAAGGTCCTGGAGAAAAATAGAGGCAGTAAACTTTCGGATATCCTACGCAAAAATATGTTTACTGATACTTTAGCAAGGGCAAAGGAAATCAAAGAACGAATCAACAAATGGGACTATATCAAATTGAAAAGTTTCTGTTCAGCTCAAGAAAATATCAGCAAAATTCAAAGGGAACCAACTGTATGGGAAAACATAATTGCCAGTGATACCTCAGACAAGGGTCTGATCTCCAAAATATATAAAGAACTAACATGATTCAACACCAGGGAGACGGACAGCCCAATCAAAAAATGGGCAAAGGACCTGAACAGACAACTCACTGAGGAAGATATACAAAGGGCCCAGAGGCATATGAAGGAATGCTCAACGTCCCTAGTCATCAGAGAGATGCAAATTAAAACTACATTAAGATACCACTTCACACCTGTCAGAATGGCAATCATCAGCAAATCAACAAACAACAAGTATTGGCGAGGATGCGGCGGAAAGGGAACACTCATACATGGTGGGAATGTAGGCTGGTGAAGCCACTGTGGAAAACACAATGGGGTTTCCTTAAAAAACTAAACATGGAACTGCCTTTTGATCCAGCAATTCCACTACTTGGACTATACCCAAAGATTCCTGAAACACCAATTTGTAAGAATCTATGTACACCTATGTTCATAGCAGCACTATTTATAATAGCCAAGTGCTGGAAACAGCCTAAGTGCCCATCAGTGGATGATTGGATCAAAAAACTTTGGTACATTTACACAATGGAATTCTATATAGCAGAAAGAAAGAAGGAACTTGTACCCTTTGCAACAACATGGATGGAACTGGAGAGTATTATGCTTAGTGAAA
>PVIW01007720.1:17692-46802 GCA_004026585.1 Noctilio leporinus | reverse complement strand
TAGGAAAACTAACAACAAACAAGACAGAACCATATATATGAACACAATGAATAGGCCTTCAGTGGTCAGCGGGAATTGGGGGATGGGGAAGGTCGAGGCAAGAAAGCGGAGCAGCTTAGGCAAGAACCTAGTATAAAGGAACCATGGACATGGACAAAAGGAGGGATTGACTTCGTGGGGAGAATGGGTGGGTGCTGAGGAGGACAGAGGGGAGTAAAAAGGGGATGGATGTAATACAACAACAATAAAATGAATTAAAAAAAAAAGATGATGCAACATTATCATATGAGTTTCATCTTAGGGATGCAAGGATGGTACAACTTTTCCTTATCAATAAATGTAATAAACCACATAAAAAAAATGAAAAAAACATTTGATCATATCAATAGATGCTGAAAAATTATTTGATAAAATACAGCAACCAGTTATGATTAAAGCACTCAGCAAAATAGGAATAGAGGGAGCATAACTGAATATAACAAAGGCCATATATGGGGAACCTGAAGCCAGTATTATAGTTAACGGGCAAAAACTATAAGTGTTTCCCCAAAGATCAAGAATGAGATAAGGCTGTCCACTTTCTCCACTTCTGTTCAACACTGTTTTGAAAGTCCTAGCCATAGCTTTGAGAGAAGGAAAGGAAATCACAGTATCCAAATTGGAAGGAAGAAGTAAAGCTGTCATTTTTTGCAGATGGCATAATAGTGTACATACAAAACCTGATAGACTCCACCAATATCCTTCCCAACTTAATTAGGAAATTTAGTAAAATAGCTGGATATAAAGTCAACATTCAGAAATCAAAAGCATTTTTATACACTTATAATGAAATATCAGAGATAGAAGCTGAAAAATAAATCCCATTTACCATAGCAACAAGTAAAATAAAGTACTAAGAAATAACTTGACCAAGGAGGTAAAAGACCTGTACTCAGAAAACTACAGAACATTGAAGAAAGAAATTAAGGATGATACAAATAATGGGAGCACATACCATGTCCATGGATGGGAAGAATTAACATCATTAAAATGCCCATACTCCCCAAAGCCATCTACGGACTTAATGCAATCCCTATTAAAACACCTATGTCGTATTTCAGAGAGATAGAAAAAATACTTCAAAAACTTATATGGAGCCAAAACACACATGAGTAGCCACAGCAATCTTGAGAAAGAGGAACAAAGGTGGGTGGGGAAGAGGGCAGAGTGGAGCAAAAAAGTGCATGGATGTAATACAACAACAATAAAATTATATTTAAAAAAAGTAGCAGGAAGTACAATATTGGACATCAAACTATATTACAAGGCTATTGTAATCAACATATTCTTTTATTGCCATAAGAACAGAAATGTAGGTCAGTGGAAAAGAATAGATAGTACAGAAATAAACCCATTACTCTGTGGGCAATTAAAACTCAACAAAGGGGGAAGGAACATAAAATGGAATGAAAACGGTCTCTTCCACAAGTGGTGTCGGGAGAACTAAAAAGCAGTATGCAAAAAACTAAAACTTACAGGTTAGAGCATACACCAGAATAAACTCAATATGGATGAAGGACTTAAAAGATAAGCAGTGCTACCATAAAGGTCTTAGAGAAAAATATAGGCAGTAAAATTCTATGCAGAAATATGTTTACTGATACTTCTCCAAGGGCAAAGGAAATAAAAGAACAAATCAACAAATGGGACTATATCAAATTGAAAAGTTTCTGTTCACCTAAAGAAAACACCAGTAAAATTCATGGGAACCAACTGTATGGGAAAATATATTTGCGAATGATACTTTAGACAAGAGGTTGATATCCAAAATATATAAAGAACTAAATGCAACTCAACACCAGGGAGACAGACAGCCCAATTAAAAAATGGGCAAAGGACATGTATAGACAACTTTGAGGAAAACATACAAAGTACCCAAAGGCATATGAAAGAATGCTCAACATCACTAGTCATCAGAGAGATGCAAATTAAAACCACAATAAGATACCACCTCACACCTGTCAGAATGGCAATCATCAACAAACAACATGTGTTGGGGAGTATGTATTGCAAAGGGAACCCTGGTGCACTGTTCAGCTTGGTGCATTGTAACCCTGATGGGAATGCAGGTTGGTGCAGCCACTATGGAGAACAGTATGGAGTTTCCTTAAAAAATTAAAAATGGAATTGTCTTTTGATCCAGCAATTGCACTATTAGGATTATACCCAAAGAGCCCTGAAACACTAGTTCATAAGAACCTATGTACCCCTTTGTTCATAGCAGTGCTGTTTATAATAGCCAAGTGCTAGTAACAGCCTAAGTGCCCATCAGTAGATGATTGGATCAAAACTCTTTGGTACATTTACACAATGGAATACTACACAGCAGAAAGAAAGAAGGAACTCCTACCCTTCCCAACAACATTGATGGACCTGGAGAGTATTGTGCTTAGTGAAATAATCCAGTCAGTGAAAGACAAATACCATATGATCTCACCAATTACAGGACAATAATGAATACAACAAGCAAACTGAACCAGATACATGAATACAATGAATAGACCTTCAGTGGGCAGAGGGGAGGGGAAAGATAGAGGAGGAGGCAAAGAAGGGGTGCAGTTTAGTCTAGGAACTAGTGTGGAAGAACCATGGTTATGGACAAAAAATGGGATTGACTTTGGTGGAGAGTGGGTGGGTCATGAAGGGGACAAAGGGGAGGGAAAGGGGGATGGTTGTAATATAACAACAATAAAATTAAATTAAAAAGATGAATTAGCTCTGGTTGGTTACTGTGTTGATGGGCACTGGCCTGCATACCTAAATGTTGTTGGTTCAATTCCCAGCCAGGGCACATAACCAGGTTGCAAGCAAGATCTGTAGCTGGAGGCAGGTTAAAGGTAACCATACATTGATGTTTACCTTCCTCCCCCTCTCTCTAAATATAATTAAATCTTTTTTCTAAAGTGAATTATTTAACATTGAGATAGAAAAATATTAAAGATTCTGGAAGGAAATTTAAAGAACATACTACAATCCATAACCTATGGAACAAAGCAAAGGCAGACCTCATAGGAAAGTTCATAGCAATAGAGACCTATGTAAAAAAGAAGAATGTCAAATAAAGTACCTAATCCTACTGCTACAAGAACTAGAGGAACATCGAACAGATCTGAAAGCAAATAGAAGGAAGGAAATAATCAAGTTCACAGCAGAATTAAATGACAGAGACTAAAAGAACTATTCTAATTATCAAAAAAATCCAGGAGGTGTTTTTTTAAAAAGATAACAAAATTGACAGTCCTTTAACCACACTCATTAAGAAAAAAAAAATGAAGACCCAAATAAAATCAGAAATGAAAGTGGAGAAATCACAACTGATACCGCAGAAGTATAAAGGAATGAAGAAATTACTTAGAACAACTATATGACAAGAAATTCAAAAACCTGAATGAAATGGACAAATTTCTGGAAACATCTTTCAAAACTGAATCAAGAAAAAGCAGAAAGCCTGAATGAATTGATAACAACTATTGAAATTGAAGTAATATACCAAAAACTCCCAGCACATAAAAGCCCTGGACCAGAAGAGTTCACAGGTGAATTTTACCAAACATTTAAAGAAGGACAAACCCCTATCTTTCTTAAACTATTCCAAAAAATTCGAAAGGAGGGGAGACTCCCAATCTCTTTTACAAGGCCAGTATTATTGTACTTCCAAAACCAATCAAAGACACTCAAAAAAGAACACTACAGACCAACATCTCTGATGAATGTAAATACTACAATACTCAACAAAATGTTGGCTAACTACATCCAGCAATATATTAAAAAGATCATACACCTTGATCAAGTGGGATTCATCCCAGGAATTCAAGCAAGAATGAAGTAATATTCACAAGTCAATAAATGCAATACAACACATAAAATAAAATGAAAGACAAAAACCATATGATCATATCAATAGATGCTGAAAAAGCATTTGATAACATACAGTACCTATTCAGGATAAAAAGTGCTCAGCAAAGTGGAAATAGAGGGAGCATACCTCAAAATAAAGGTCATAGAAAAGAAACCTGCAGCCAACAGTATACTCAATGAATAAACACTGTAAGTTTTTCCCTTAAGATCAGGAAAAAGACAATGGTGTTCACTCTTGCTAATTCTATTCAACATAGTTTTGAAAGTTCTAGCCATAGTGGTGAGACAAGAAAAAGAAATAAAAGGCATCAAAATTGGAAAGAATAAAGTAAAATTGTTATTATTAGCAGATGACATGATTGCTTACATAAAAAACCTTATAAACTTTACCAAAAAACTATTCAACATAATAAGTGGATTTGGCAGAATAGCAGGGTAAAGTCAATATCCAGAAATTGAAGCCATTTTTAAAAAAAGATTTTATTCATTCTCAGAGAAGGTCAGGGAGAAAGGATGAAAGGGAGAGAAGCATCAATGTTTGGTTGCCTTTCACCTGACTCCAGCTATGGACCTACATGGAGACCTGTCTTTGCAACCTGGTTATATGCCCTGACTGGGAATCAATCAAACCAACGACCTTTGGGTTCACAGGCCAGCACCAATACACTCAGCTATACCAGCCAGGGCTGAAGGCATTATTAAAAATAAGTTTTAAAAAAGATTTTAGTTATTTTCAGAGAGAGAATAAGAGAAGCAAAAATTGAGAGAAACATCAATGTATGGGTGCCTTTCACCTGCCTCCAGCTATGGACCTGGCTGGAGATGTGGCTTGCAACCTGGTCATGTGCCTGGGCTAGGGATTTGAACCAGCAACCTTTGGGTTCACAGGCCAGCAGCTTATTAACTGTGCTACTAGCCAGGGCTGAAGGAATTATTTTAAAACAACAATAAAACATCAGAGAAACTATAAAACAAGTCCCATTTACTATAGCAACAAGAAAAATAAAGGACCTAGGAATAAACTTAAACAAGGAAGTGAAAGACCTGTACTCAGAAAACTACAAGACACTGAAGAAAGAAATTAAGGAAGATACAAATAAATGGAAGCATATATCATGTTCATGGATGGGAAGAATTAACATTAAAATGTTCATACTACCCAAAGCAATTTATAGATTCAATGTGATCTCTTAAAATACCAGTGACATATTTCTGAGATATATAACAAAAACCTCAAAAATTTATGTGGAGCCAAAAACAACCAAGAATAGCCACAGCAACCTTGAGAAGGAAGAACAAAGTAGAAGGAATCACACCACAGTACCAGATATCAACCTATATTACAAGGCCACTATAATTGAAAGAGTTTGGTATTTGTATAAAAATAGACATATCAATCAATGAGACAGAATAGAGGCCAGAAATAAACCCAGGTCTCTATGGTCAACCAATATTTGACAAAGGGGGAAGGAGCATAGAATGGAGTGAAAATAGCCTCTTCAACAGGTTGGAAAAGCTGGACAGCAATATGTAAAAAACTACAACTAGACCACCAACTTACGCTATATAGCAGAATAAACTCAAGATGGATAGAAGACTTAAACATAAGCCATGCCACTGTAAAAGTTTAGAGGAAAACATAGGCAGTAAAATTTCATATATCCTATGAAGCAATATTTTCATTGGTGTTTCACCTAGGGCAAGGGTAATGAACAAATAAACCAATGGGACTACATCAAACTAAAACATTTCTGGTCAACTAAAAACAAAAATATCAGCAGAATGAAAAGGAAACCAATCATCCCAGAAAACATTTTTGCCAATGATACCTCAAACAAGGGTTTGATCTCCAAAATATATAAAGAACTTCTTCAACTTAACAGCAGGAAGATAGAAAACCCAATGATAAAATGGGAAAAGACCCTGAACAGAAATTCTCAGAGGAGGGCATAAAAAGAGTCCATAGGCATATGAGAGAATGCTCAACATCATTGGCCATTGGAGAGATGCAAATTAAAACCACAATGAAATAACACCTCATGTCAGAATGGCCATCATTCAAAGATCAACAAACAACAAGTGCTGGCGAGCATGTGGAGAAAAGGGAAGTTGAGTGCACTTTTGCTGGGATTGCAGATTGGGGCAGCCACAATGGAAAACAGCATGGAATTTCCTCAGAAAACTAAATATACAACTTTCTTTTGATACAGTGACTCCACTGCTAGAATTATACCTGAAGAATCCTGAAACACTAATTCAGAAGAACCTATACACCCCTATGTTCATAGCAACACTATTTATAATGGCCAAGTGCTAAATACAGCCTAAGTTACTGCTGGTGGATGAGTGGATCAAAATCGTGTGATAAATTTATACAATGGAATACTAAACAACAGGAATAAAGAAGGAATTCCTATCCTTCCTGATAGGATGGATAGAACTTAATAGTATTATGCTTAGTGAAAGAAGCTAGGTGGCTAAAGACAAATACTATATGATTTCACCTAATGTAGGAAAGTAATGAACAAATCAAACAAACAAGCAAAATACAACCAGAGGCACAAAAACAAGAAAGAGACTGACAGTGACCAGAGGGGAGGTGGTAAGTGGAGAAAGGAGGAAAGAAGGGGAAGAGTTTAGTTAAAAAGCTAGTATAAGTAATGCATGGACATGAATTATGTGTGTGGGTTGATTATGGGATGAGGGAATGATGTGAATGGGGCAGGTGAGGGCAATGGGGAAAAAATTAAACAAATATAATACAACAATAAATTAATTTAAAAAAGACACATTGCTATTATATTAGTACAAAAACAATAATGAAAATTCTGTTAAGTTAAAACATTAATTTTCTCAAAATTTAAAATTTAATAAAATCTTACATGTTATTTAATATATATCTTGAAGGAGGAATCTATGTTTTACGTTTTTGTGCTTTAGTATTCAAGTGGATTCAAGTATACCAAATACTGCAAGTAAGGAAGTAATTATTCTTTTTGAAAAATATGTTATTTATTATGCTATTGCAATAGTTCCAGGTGTTCTCCTTTGCTAATCAGTACCCCCATTTCTTTCAACAATCCCTGCTTTATTTCATGTCCATGGGTCATGAAATGGCTACTCCATTTCCCAAACCGTTCTTAACATCCCCTTGTCTATTTTATACCTACTAATTTGTATTTATTTTTTTCCCTTTTTTAAATTTAATTTTATTGTTGTCGTATTACATCCATCCCCTTTTTGCTACCCTCTGTCCCCCTCCCCACCCAGCCATTCCGCCCCCACCCCCAAAGTCAATCCCACCTGTGGCCAACGTCCATAGTTCCTTTATACTAGGTTCTTGTCTAAACTGCTCCCCTTCCTTGCCTCTGCCTCCCCCCTCCCCCCAACCTCCTTCCCCCTGACCACTGAAGGCCTATTCATTGTATTCATATATTTGGTTCTGTTTTGCTTGTCGTTAGTATTGTTCATTATTATCCTGTAATGGGTGAGATCATATGGTATTTGTCCTTCACTGACTGGCTTATTTCACTAAGCATAATACTCTCCAGTTCTATCCATGTTGTTGCAAAGGGTACAAGTTCCTTCTTTCTTTCTGCTGTGTAGTATTCAATTGTGTAAATGTACCGAAGTTTTTTGATCCAATCATCCACTAATGGGCACATAGGCTCTTTCCAGCACTTGGTGTACATAGGTTCTTATGAATTGGTGTTTAAGAATTCTTTGGGTATAGTCCAAGTAGCAGAATCACTGGATCAAAAGGCAGTTCCATTTTTAGTTTTTTGAGGAAACCCCATACTGTTTTCCACAGTGGCTGCACCAGCCTACATTCCCACCAACAATGCCCGAGGGTGCACTTTGCCCCACATCCTCGCCAACAATTGTTTGTTGATTTGTTGATGATTGCCATTCTGACAGGTGTGAGGTGGTATCTTATTGTGGTTTTAATTTGCATCTCTCTGATGACTAATGATGTTGAACATTCTTTCATATGCCTCTGGGCCCTTTGTATATCTTCCTCAGTGAGTTGTCTATTCAGATCCTTTGTCCATTTTTTAATTGGGCTGTCTGTCTCCCTGGTGTTGAGTCACATTAGTTCTTTATATATTTTGGAGATCAAAACCTTGTCTGAGGTATCATTGCCAATTATGTTTTCCCATACAGTTGGTTCCCTTTCAATGTTGCTGGTGTTTCCTTTAGCTGAACAGAAACTTTTCAATTTGATATAGTCCCTTTTGTTGATTTGTTCTTTTTTTCCTTTGCCCTTGGTGAAGTATCAGTAGACATATTTCTGTGTAGGATATCAAAAATTTTACTGCCTATATTTTTCTCCAGGACTTTTATGGTGGCACTGCTTATGTTTAAATCCTTTATCCAGCTTGAGTTTATTCTGGTGTATGGTGTAAGTTGGTGGTCTAGTTTTATCTTTTTGCATGTTGCTGTCCAGTTCTCCCAATACAATTTGTTGAAGAGACTGTTTTTACTCCACTTGATGTTCCTTCCCCCTTTGTCAAATATTAGTTGACCATAGAGTCCTGGGTTTATTTCAGGGATCTCTATTCTGTTTCATTGATCTATATGTCTATTCTTATGTCAGTACCAGATAGTTTTGATGACAGTAGCCTTGTAGTATTGTTTGAAGTCCGGTATTGTGATTCCTCCTACCTTGTTCTTCTTTCTCAAGATTGCTGTGGCTATTCGTGGAGGATTTTTGGCTCCATATAAATTTTTGAAGTATTTTTTCTCTTTCTGTAAAGTCTGTCATTGGTATTTGAATTGGGATTGCATTGAATCTATAAATTGCTTTTGGGTAGTATGGACATTTTAATGATGTTAATTCTTCCCATCCATGAACATGGTGTATGCTTCCATTTATGTGTATCTTCCTTGATTTCTTTCTTCATTGTTTTTTTACCTCCTTAGTTAACTTTATTCCTAGGTACTTTATTTTTCTTGTTGCTATGGTAAATGGGATTTGTTTTTTTGCTTCTATTTCTGTTGTTTCATTATTGGTATACAAAAATGCTTCTGATTTCTGGATATGGACTGTATACTCAGCTATTTTGGTAAATTTGCTTATTAGATTGAGTAAATTTTTGGTGGAACCTATCGGGTTTTGTATGTACACTATCATATCATCTGCAAATAATGACAGTTTGACTTCCTCCTTTCCAATTTGGATACCTTTGATCCCTTTTTCTTCTCTGATGGCTATGGCTAGAACTTCCAAGACAATGTTGAATACAGGTGGAGAAAGTGGACAGCCTTGTCTCATTCCTGATCTTACGGGGAAAGGTTTTAGTTTTTGTCTGTTAAGTTGGCTTCAGGTTTCTCATATATGGCTTTGATGGTGTGCTCCCTCTATTCCCATTTTGCTGAGGGTTTTCATCATAAATGATTGCTGTACTTTATCGAATCTTTTTCAGCATCAATTGATACGATCCTATGGTTTTTATCTTTCAATTTGTTGATGTGGTGTATTACATTTATTGATTTACGAATGTTGTACCATCCTTGCATCCCTATGATGAAACCCACTTCATCATAGTGTATGATCTTTGTAATGTACTGCTGAATCTGGTTGGCCAATATTTTGTTGGGAATCTTAGCCTCTATGTTCATCAGAGATATTGGCCTGTATCTTTCTTTCTTAGTTGTGTCTTGCCCTGGTTTTGGGATTAGAATAATATTGGCTTCATAGAAAGAGTTTGGGAGTCTTCCCTCTTCCTGTATTTTTGGGGATAGGTTGAGAAGGATAGGAGTTAGTTCTTCTTTAAATGTTTGGTAAAATTCACCTGTGTAGCCATCTGGTCCAGGGCTTTTGTGCTTTGGGAGATTTTGGATTACTTCTTTAATTTCACTAGTTGTTATTGGCCTATTCAGGTTTTCTGCTTCTTCTGGGTTCAGTTTTGGTAGATTATACATTTCGAGAAATGTGTCCATTTCATCCAGGTTGTCATATTTTTTGTCATCTAGATGTTTGTAGTAATTTCTTACAATCTTTTGTATTTCTGAGGTATCAGTTGTGATTTCTCCTCTGTCAGTTCTGATTCTGTTTATTTGGGTCCTCTCTCTCTTTTTCTTGATGAGCCTGGATAAAGGCTTGCTAATTTTGTTTATCTTTTCAAAGAACCAGCTCCTGGACCTGTTGATTCTTCGAATTGTAGTTTGAATCTCTGAGTTATTTAGTTCTGCTCTGATCTTGATGATTTCCTTCCTTCTACTTGCTCTGGGCTTGGTTTGTTGTTGCTCCTCTAGTTCTTGCAGCTTTGTGGTTAGGTCGTTTTTATAAACTTCTTGTAACCTTTTTTGGAAGGCCTGTATTGCTATCAATTTCCCCCTGAGAACTGCCTTTGCTGTATCCCATAGGTTTTGGGCTGTTGTGTGTTTATTGTCATTTGTTTTCAGGAACTTTTTGATTTCATCTTTGATCTCATTGTTGACCCCTTCATTGCTTAAAAGCATGTTATTCAGTGTCCATGAGTTAGAGAATTTTTGTTTTTTTCCCTTGAGATTGGTTTCTAGTTTCAAGCCATTGTGATCTGAGAAGATACTTTGTATGATTTCAATTTTCCTGCAATTGTGGAGGCTTGTTTTGTGACACACCATGTGGTCTATCTTGGAGAATGATCCATGTGCATTTGAAAAGAATGTGTATTTTGCTTCTTTGGGGTAAAAGACTCTGTATACATCAGTTAGGTCCATGTCCTCTAGAGTGTTGTTCAATGCCACAACATCTCTGGGGATGGTTTGTTTGGAAGATCTGTCCATTGTTGATAGTGGGATGTTAACATCCCCTACTATTAGTGTGTTTCTGTCTATATCTTTCTTAAAGTCCTCCAAGATTTTTCTTATATATTTCAGAGCTCCTATGTTGGGTGTGTATATGTTTACCAGAGTTATTTCTTCTTGATGGGTTTTTGCCATAAGTATTATGAAATGTCCTTTATCTCTTTTTATGGTCTTTATCATAAAATCTATTTTGTCTGAATTAAGTATTGCTACTTCAACCTTTTTTTTTTTTTTTTTTGTCCATTTGCTTGATATATATTTTTCCATCCCTTCACTCTCAATCTGTGTCGATCTTTTGTTCTGAGACGGGTCTCTTGAAGACAGCATATATGTGGGTTATGTTGTCTTATCCATTCGGCTACTCTGTGTCTTTTGATTGGCACATTTAATCCATTTACATTTAAGGTTATTATTGATTGATACTTATTCATTGCCATTTTCTCACTTGTACCTGTATTCCTCTTTGGCTTTCTGTTTCTTCATTTTATTTATTTATTTATTTTTAAAGAAGACCCTTTAGTATTTCTTGCAATGCTGGTTTGGTAGAGATGTATTCTTTTAGTCTTCTTTTGTCTGGGAAACTTCTTATTTCTCCTTCCATCTTGAATGAGAGCCTTGCTGGGTAGAGTATTCTTGGTTGCAGGCCTTTGTTTCCCATTACTTAAAATAGTTTTTGCCATTCCCTTCTTGCTGGAATTGTTTCTGTTGAATCATCATTTGATAGCCTTATTGGAGCCCCCTTATATGTTATTTGTCATTTTTTTTTTTGATGCTTTTGGGATTCTCTCTTTGTTTTTGAAATTAGCCATTTTAATTTTAATGTGCCTTGGACTTGGTCTATTTGAGTTGATCTTCATTGGGACCCTGTGTGCTTCCTGAACTTTAGTAATGTTTTCACTCATCATGTTAGGGAAATTTTCTATCATTATTCTTTTGAACAGGTGTTCCATTCCTTGTTTCTCTTTTCCTTCTGGTATCCCTATTATACAGATGTTGTTACGTTTCATGTTATCCTGCAGCTCTCTTAAAACCTCTTCAATTTTGTTTAGCCTTTATTCATTCTCTTGTACTTTCTTTGAGTATTTGTGTACCTTGTCCTCAACCTGCTTCCGCTGGGCTACTGTTGATTCCTTCTACTGTATTCTTCAATTCAGAAATTGTATTCTTCATTTCCACCTGGCTCTTGCTGATAGTTTCTATGTCCTTTTTGATGTTGTAGCTCTTAGTAAGTTCCTTGTAACTTCCCTTGAGTTGTTTATAGTTTTCTTTGAGCTGGCTGAGCTTATTGATCTTCTCTATCATCATTCTTTTAAATTCCTTATCTGATATGTCATGTGCCTCTGTTTCATTTGGTGGTGATTTTGGGGATTATTCTTTTCCTTTTGGTGATGGACTGATCCCCCCCCCCCATTTTGGGGTCTGTTATTGCTTGTTTTTTGTTTTTTCCCCTTGGATTAATCTGCTTTGCTTCCTTGCCTTTGTTGAGCACCCTTCTGTGTTAGGAGATTTGTGGAGTTTATTGTTTCAGTCTCCTAGATTATCTCCACGTATCACTCTTGGTGTGGCCTTTATTTGGGCTGGTTGTATTCTGGATTGGTTGTGTATGTTGCTCCTTTCCTTCCAGTATGTTGATTACGAGACACTCCTTCTATCCTTTCTCATACACTGTTTTTGAGCTGCTCCTAAGCAGAACTACCAGTCCAGGAGAAAATAACCATACCTTCAATGCTATCTTTTTCTTTTTACTTCCCCTTTTGACTGCCTATGAATGTAACTATATACCCAAACCCTCCCAGGTAACCTCCACTCTTAGTCACACCCTCAGCTGCAATTGAGCCAGTCTTGATAGGGATGTAGATATATTAAGACTGCTGTAAAAAAAAACAAAAACAAAACAAAACAAAACAAAACATGAACTAAAAAAAAAAAAAAAAAGAGACTTGTACGAGGGGTAAAATGATTAAGTTGACTAAAGTATAGATAGTTTTGAAGGGTGCTGAGGAGTAGCAAAGATAACTGGGATATGAGAGAGAAAATCAACTTTTCTATTCTATAGAAATGAGGAGAGGGAGAATCAGAAAGCCTCAAGTATCAGTGAACAGTGTAGGCCTATGTATATAGTTGCTGCATCTGCCTCCCTGTTCACCTTTAATGATCCCTGGTTGGTGCAGGTGGAGCCAGGAACTGTGGGCTTTCAATAGAGAAAAGAAAAATAATTTTAAACATTAACAAAAGAAGAAGGAAAAATAGGAAAAAATAAAAAGAAAAAAATAATAAAGAAACGGTTTAGGTGGCTGTTCACCCTTTATGATCTCTGATTGGTCCAGGTGAAAACAGGACCTGTGGGCTCTTAGCAGGAAAATAAATAAATAAATAAATAATAAAGAAAGGGTTTAGGTGGCTGGGGAGGAGAAGAATACTTAGATTGATGACTGGGAATTCTTTGTAGCCAGAACGTGAGTAGACTTTAAATTAAGAGTAGGGGGAGGGTCTTGGGTATTTAGGTGGATTAATGTAGGGGAGGAGTAAAAATATGTGAGCTGTGATACCCTATGGTATAAACAGTATTTACTTAAAATGCACTAATTGTGAGGCTTGGAAGTAACTTTTGAAAAGGATATGTTAGGGATTAATAGTTCATGTAGCTCTTGGTGTAACTGAGGTTCTTGAGATTAGCAGCGATTTATTTCCTGAGTCTGCCTCTTTTTTCTTGGTCAGGTCTCTGCAGTCTACAGTCTAGCTGGTCTTGGAGTGGCAGGGTCTATGATTGTCACAGTCAGGGCTGATTCTGAGTGTCAGCCCCCAGGTAGGCTGGGCCTCCAGTAGCCTAGCTAGGTTTCAGGGCTGCTGGTATTCTGGGGCCCTCCCTTTTCTTCTTCCATTTGAAGTCCAGCAGGGTGCTTCTGTGATGTCTATAGCTGCTCCTCCCCTTCCAGGTCCTAGAGGAGATTCCTGCCTGCAGTGGACACCTGGCTCCTTTGAAGCGTGGCCTGCCACCTCGTTGGCTCCTGTGAGGACTGGCCCTGCTCCCAGAGGAGGCAGCACCCATTCACCAACAGTACCCGTGGGTCCACCAACAGTGGCCTGGGTCTGCCAACACTGCCTGTCTCCCCTGGGTGAGGGCCAACCCTCCATGCAGTCTAGCTCTCTGAGTAGTCCTTCCCTCCACCTCTGTGATGTGTGCCCAGCTTCCCAGGGCATCTGCAGTGCGGCCTTTGTTGCCTGCAATGCGTGGGTCAGTTGCCCCTGCTGCAAGTTCCTGGCTTGCAGTTTGGAATTTCCGTGGAAGTATGCAGGCAGGTGTGGGTGCTCGGGGCGGGCCTAACCCCTCGCAGTGGCTTCAAGCTGCTCTTTACCTGGTGGCCCAGCAGCACCGTTTTTGGCCCTCTTGTCATTCCGGCCGGTGCACTTCCCTGCTGTCCAGCTCTTGCTCCCTGCAGGTCTCTTCTCCTTCACCTATGGTCCAATGAGGAGCTTTCTCCCTCTCAATTGCTGGAGGGAGGCTCTCACACAGTCCCTCCTCTGCAGGAGTTCAATTCCTTGTTCCCGCCATCATTTGCCCTCACTGCCCACACTTCACTGCTCAGATTTCTAGTCTCCAGGGAGCCTGGAGTTGGCTACAGTTAGGGATGCTCCTCTGAGTAGAGCTGCCACTGCCCAGAGCCGTCCTTGACCCTTTGGATGGTTTGGAACTGTCTCACCTGCTCTTCTGTAGGTCTCTGCTGCCTCTGGGCTGTGCTCCCCTGAGTCCAGATGCTTACCGCTCCAATTCTTAGGGACCTGCAGACATCTTGTGCTCCCTACACTATCCTCCAGCTGCTCTGGTACTCGAGAATGCCATCAGCACTGCTCTCTACTCTGTCGCCATCTTTGATCTCTAATTTGTATTTCTTAATCCCAGCACCTTTTATTCTAATAACCACCTCACCCCCACAACTGATAACCCTCCAAATGATCCTCATATTTATGATTTTGTTCATGTTCTACTTGATTCCTTAGTTTGTTTTTTAGTTTCAATTGCTGGTAATTATGAATTTATTGTCCTTTTAATGTTCATATTTTGATCTTCTTTTTCTTAAATAATTCCCTTTAACATTTCATATAATAATGGCTTAATGATTATGGCCTCCTTTAGTTTTACCTTATCTGTAAAACACTTTATCTGCCTTCCCACTCTAAATTATAGCTTTGCTGAAAACAGTAATTTTGGTTATAGGTCATTGCTTTTCATCACTTTCAATACTTTTTTCTAGTCCCTTCTATCCTGCAATGTTTCTTTCGAGAAATCAGTTGACAGTCTTATGTGAACTTCTTTGTTGGTAAAAACTTGTTTTTCTCTTGCTACTTTTAAGATTTTTCTCTTTATCTTTTACCTTTCCCATTTTATTTATTTTCAATCATTTTTTAATTTAATTTTATTGTTGTTTTATTACTTCCATCCCCATTTTAATTATTGTGTTTCTTGTTGTGGTTTTCTGTATCCATTTTGTTTGGGAATCTGTGCTTTCTGGACCTGTATGTATTTCCTTCACCAAATTAGAGAAATTTTCCTTAATTATTTTTCAACTAAGTTTCCAGCTTCTTGCTTTTCCTTTTCTGCTTCAGGAACCCGTGTGATTTGGATGTTGGTACATTTGAAGATGTCTAGAGGCTCCTTAACCTTTCCCTGTTTTGTTTTGTTTTTTTTTATAATAATTTTTTTTCTTTTTGTTTTTCTGATAGAATGCTATTTTCTTTTTTTTTAATGTTCCAAATCATTGATTTGATTCTTGGCTTCATTCCCTCCACTGTTGGCTTCCTGTAGATTTTTTTCTTTAAAAATTTAAAATGTATTTTATTTTATTTTCATTGTTTTCAGTGTTACATTTGTTGCAATTTCTTTTCCCTTTGCTTTCCTCTACCCAGCACCCCACTCCCTCCAGTAATTTTATCCTCCTTAGTTCATGTCCATGGGTCATGGATGTCAGTTCTTTGGCCTAACTTTTCCTGTACTATTCATATTTTCCTGTCTATTCTGCACCTTCCAACTACACTTCTTAACCCCCTGTGCCTTTTCCCCCTTCTTTTCTTTTCCCATTCCAGCTGACATGCCACTAAGTGTTCCCCATGTCTTTGATTCTGTTCCCTATCTGGTTGTCTGCATATTTTTGTTTTCATTTTTTAGATTCTGTTGTTGGTGGTTGTGAGTTTGTTTTCTTTTTAATGTTCTTAATTTTAATTCTCTTTTCCTTAAGTCCCTTTAACATTTCTTATAATAATACTTGGTGATAATTAACTTCTTTAGCTTTACCTTGTCTGGGAAGCACTTTATCTCTCCTTCCATTCTAAATGATAGATTTGCTAGATAGAGTAATCTTGGTTGTGGTCTTTGAATAATTCTTGCCAGGCCCTTCTTCCCTGCAAGGTTTCTTTTGAGAAATCGGCTGACAGTCTTACATGAACCCCTTTGTAGGTAACTCTCTTCTTTTCTCTTGCTGCTAAGATTCTCTCTTTATCTTTACCCTTTAACATTTTAGTTATGGTGTGTCTTGGTGTGGTCCTCTTTCAGTCTAGCTTATTTGGTACTCTCTGCGGTTCCTGGACATGTATATCTATTTCCTTCACCAAATCAGGGCAGTTTTCCTTCATTATTTTTTTCACACTAGTTTTCAATTTCTTGCTCTTCCTTTTCTTCTTCTGGCACCCCTATGATTCAAATGTTGGTACCTTTAAAGTAATCTCAGAGGTTCCTAAGCTTCTTCATTTTTTAAAAAAACTCTTCTTTCTTTATTCTGTACTGGTTGGCTGTTTATTTTTTTCTTATGTTCCAAATCCTTGATTTTAACCCTAGTTTCTTTCCCTTCACCCTTGATTTTGTGTGGATTTTCCTTCATTTCACTTAGCACAGCCTTAACTTCTTCTCTTATGTGTTTGTGTATGTGTGTGTGTGAGCATTATTTTCATTAGCGTTTTGAACTTTGCATCTGTTAGGTTTGTTATATCTTCATTTGTTAGGTGAGCTCTCTCCTCATTGCTTGGTTATCCCACTGGAACCTTGATGTGTTGCCTTTTTGGGGCCATACTTTTCTGTCTCCTCAAGTTAACAGGCTCCTTTGTTTGCCTCTGTGTCTTAAGTCGAGCTGTCATACCTGCTACATTGTAAGGGACAGAGCATTAGGTATTCCTCAGTATGGGATGACCTTTTTTACTATGTTGTGGCACTGTGTGTAGAGGAGGGATCTAAGTGGGAACAACGCTGCTTGCTCAGCACTTGCCCCTTTTCCAGTCACTTCTCCTGACTCCTGTGTAGGACTTG
Organism: Noctilio leporinus; assembly: GCA_004026585.1. Taxonomy (NCBI): domain Eukaryota; kingdom Metazoa; phylum Chordata; class Mammalia; order Chiroptera; family Noctilionidae; genus Noctilio; species Noctilio leporinus. The sequence continues at coordinate 29,818 of PVIW01007720.1, read as the reverse complement.
CTCCTGTCTGGCTGTTGCCCTGGCCATGGGTCCCAGAGTGATGGGTTTGTGGCTGTTCTAGAAATGTGTGGGCCTCTAAACAAATGGGATCTGGTGAGAGATTGACAGTTTCTTCCTCTGCCCCAACCCCACTGGTTTTCACAATCAGAAGCAATGTGGCTTTATTTCCCCCTAGGCTTTGGAATTTTGAGCTCTTCTGTCTTGTTTGGTGCCAGGAGCACCACCCCTCAGGTGTTCCTACTTTTATTTAATGTGTGACTGTGCTTGCCATCAACCAGACACAGCTGCAGTCCAGCCACAGCTGTGGTGCTGCCAAATTGTGTCCTCTCCACCCCTCCTACATGTCTGGATGACTGTTTCTTCTTTATATCTTTGTTTGTTGGACTTTCATGCAGCTTGATTTTCTGAAATTTCTGTCTCTAGTTTTGAGGTAGTTTTATTTCTCCTTAGTTGTGGAAGGAGATTCAGCATGTCTACATATGCCTCCATCTTGGCTGGAAGACCACACTCATATTTCTGATGCTCATTAATCATAGGCAAATTAATAGACACCTCAGGTTTAGTTAATAAATTATCTCTGCAAATTTGGGCATTTTGAAATTTCAAAGTGATACTTCTTGAATATGGGACAGTGTCAGAAATTTCTCTTTAAATTGATTATTTTTGTCAAATGCTTAATTAAAATATTTTTTGATGGGCAAATAATATAATAAAGTTATCAAACAGAATTCTTTGTGGAAAGATACATGCTAATAATTGATCATGGACATTAACCTATTGAATGACATTAGCTATGATTTCTATTTTGAGTTTGTTAACCTCCATTTTAGTTTTTATTTTCACAATTTTAAATTTCAAAGTTTTTCTTATCCTCACCCAAGGACATATTTTTTCATTGCTTTTTATAGAGAGAGGAAGAGAGTTAGAGAAATATCAATGTGAGGAACTTCAGTTGGTTGCCTCCTAGACCAGGGATCAAACCATAACCTAGGCATGTACCATGACCAGGAATAAATCACAACTTTTTGGTTATGGTTGATGCTTCAACCAACTGAGCTAAACATAGCCAGAGCCAAATTTCTAATTTTTAGTTGGTTTTTCCATTTTACTTTGTTCTGATTTTTATTTCTTAGGGAGTCAGCCCTTGGTCTCTGTGGAACAAGGCCTTGCTATGTCAGCTTGCCCATAGAATGATGCTCCAGTTGCTTTGCTGCTTTCCCCAATTTTTTCAAGGTTTTAAGTTTATATTTAGAGAGAGGGGAATAGAGGGAAAAAGAGAGTGACATGAATGAGCTGCCTGTCACTTTTTTCAAGATTTTATTTATTTATATTTAGAGAAAGGGGAATGGAGGGGAAAAGAGAGGAAGAGAAACATCAATGAGCTGCCTTTTACATGCTCTGGGACCAAATCCACAACCCAGGCATGTGTGCCCTGACCAGGAATTGAACCAGCAAACTTTCACTTTCTGGAGAGGATGCTCAAGCAATTAAGCCACACCAGTCAGAATCCCAGTGATTCATTCTTGAGTATTTGTGACTTCAGTCTCTTTTATACTCATCACTAGTTCTTTCAATCCCTTTTAATTTAGACATTTAGTGAATAGTAAACTTTAGTAATGTTATTGATTTGTGTAATGTGTGCTTATTATTTTTCAAACAAGTGAGATCACAGAGGTAAAAACAGTCAAGCTAATTTTTCCATAAGCTGAAATTTAATATTCTTCCCAACATAAAACAAAGCTAATGGCCTAAAATGTTTGAATATCTTTAAATATTTTTCCAACCTTGAATAAGATAAAACAAGTTCTGATCAGAGGGTGCTATGCATATGACTGGTGTTTATTTATTTTTTGGTGTTTATTAATTAGTAACAAATTAGTAGACATTTTTCTTTTGGAACCTCCTAAGATTTGAATGGAAACCTGTTTTATTTATTTTGTTATATACTTAGTGTAAAAATACTTTTTCTGAAAGACAATGATTTTTCCCTCAGTTTTAGTTGTCATCAACTTTAGTGTCACTCAAGACAGTGTCATAGTGAAGAATTTCAGGGACTGCTGAAGTCCAAAGCCTGCTCTGAGTTGTTCTCCTGTGACAGAAGGAAAAAATTGCTTGGATTTGAAAATGTAACGCAAGCTAATATAAATCAAATTTTGGACATTTTCTGTATGTTTTAGGTTAAAAATTAACCATTTGTTTAAAGTGCAGGGTATTTTAGGGGAAAACTTCTGTTTTAAGTTTCATTTAGGTCTCTCCTCTTTAATTCACTCCAATTATATGTGTCTGACACAGGGTGATTGATAAAGGCTGCATGAGTGAATATGTATATATTTTTTCTATTACCTGTTGAAACATTAGAAAGGGTGCAACCCAATGGCTGAGAGCTAAGACTAGGCTCAGGCAAGGCTAGATCTGAAATCCAGTTCTCCCACTTACCTCTAGTGCTATTGTCCCTGTCTGTAAAAATTTAATAATAGTACCTAACTCATTCTCACAGAACTGGAACACTTGCCTGGGGCTTGGCACATAACTAGTACTGAACCAGTAGCTGTGATCCTGTTACCATATTTTTCCCTGCATAAGCGCCTATATAACTACACTAAATGTTGACAGAAAGCTACTCCATTAGGTAGGTAGAAGTCAGGCTGCTTCTAGCTCTCCTTCTCCTTAACACATTGTTAACTGGTCACAAAGAAACATGTATTTTCAAGCACAAACATTGTTGATTGATAACAAGTTAACTCATGCTTGTACTTGCATTAGCGTTCATGTAAAATTACTGGTTAACAATGTGTTAAGCCAAGTGGAGAGAGCACCCCTAACTCCCCTGTGTGGGGAAAACAAGTTAAAATATTCTGAAGATTTGCATTTAGAAACTGGAAAACAAGTGCACAGAGTAAACCTCCTCCTCGTTTGAATGCACATTGTAATCAGTTTTTGAATGTCACCTTTCTAAAGATGAGTTAAGCAATTCATTGACATATTGTTATCACATCCTGAGGTTAAACAGCCACAGGCACAGGATCTATGAATTCTCATCATGTAGTTAATTATTCCTGGATTTTTCTGTGCTCTTGAAACATATTTTATTTATTCAACCATCCCCTGAGAGCACTGACTGCCTTTGTCCCCATGACATAGCCAGTGATGTAAAACCTCTGCATCTGTCATACTTCTCCATATGGAGTATAACTGCCTAATTTCCATGTGAAAGGACAGCCCTAACATTACAACTACATAGACCCTCCAATGATAACAATGGCTGCCTGACATCTACAAGACTGTAAGAGAACAGGGGTTGCAGGCGCCATAATGCCAAGTGAACCCTTGTCTTCAAATTCATACACCAGGTATGAATTTGCAGCTACAGTGAAGTGATCTTTGGGAACAACAGCATAAACAAAAAAGAATAAAGAAAGAGAAAGCAACAGAGTAGCATCAGCATGAGTCTGGTAGAGCCAAATGTCTCCCTGTGGAACTGTAGCGTTTCTGTTTTCTTCCAGTAACCCAGACCAGCAGACAGCAAACCTACTAGGAAGGGAGAGAAGTGATCTCATTCCTCAGCCAGGCACATTATTTGCCTTCCTTCTCTCACATACAACTGCAGCTGAAGGAAAAGTTAGATAAGAAGAAAGGCTGAAAAAGAAGGGACAGAGGAAGTTGGGTAATTATGAAGACTGAACCAGTTATAGCCCAGAAGAGGAGTGAAATATTAGCCCCAGCCTGGTGCAAACATTTGAAAACCAGACTCAGAAATCCACAAAGGGAGGAGAGAGGGAGGCAAAGGGCTAACTATCCTTATCCCCTCTGCCCACATCTATTACCTCTACCTCCAGAGGCTTGGTATGTAAGAGGTTGGGAGGTGGGTCAGTACTCTCTGTAGAAGCCATAGGATTAAGCTCTGGACTCCCTTGGGAAAGGGTGACAAAAGCTGTTTTCAGGTTCTTACTAATAAAAATCTCCATCTTTCTTCATGGGCTGGAGGCCTATGAGTTTGTATTAGTCTTTGCCTTGCAGGACCAGAACAGAAGCCTGACCAGTCATCAGCTTGGATTAGAGTCTGCTGTGCCCCAGGGCTGTGCTTTGGGGTAAAAGGAGTGAGGGGGCTGGAACAAGACAAGATTAAGGTAAAATAAACCTAACAAATTTTCAGTGTGAGAAAGTTCCTCTGCTGGAATGTCCTAAGGCTGGATGGTACTCTTCAGTCTGGAGTTACTCTTCCTTCCCTGTAGAGAAAAGCATTCACTGTTCATAAACAAATGTCTGTTATCTGTAGAGACAGCCAGAAATCTGGCTGATGTACTTCAAGCAGACACCAAAGCCTGGTGTAGAGCATAGCACTTGCAGGGGTGTGCAGAGCAGCACAAGTCCTATGAGTTACTCTGCCCTCGAGTGGATGTTCACATACTCCAGCCTGGCATAGCAGCTCCTGAGGGCTTCAACACAGAGAGGTTTATTCAAGAAAGAGTGCTTGCTTTGGCAGCACATACAGTATACTAAAATTGGAATGATACAAAGAAGATTAGCATAGCCCCTGCAGAAAGATGACACACAAATAGGTGAAGTGTTCCATATTTAAAAAGAAGGAAAGAAGGAAGAAGGAAGGAAGGAAGAGAAAGAAAAAAAAAAAAAAAAAAGAAAGAAAGAAAAACACTCCCCTAGGAGTTCCAGGGACTCATGGAGCATGTCAGCAGCCTGGCTAGATTTCCTAGGCACTTTAAGTTTGTCTCTACCAGTATTTAACCCAGAGCATACAGTAGGCCCCAAGAGGATACTAAATGAAGAATGTAGTCATTAATTTACAGTAGAAAATGAATATTTCAATCACAATAAACATTGAACAAAATCCTCTCCATTTTGAGGCAGAACCATGACACAATTTCTATCAGTTGAAGGTATAGATGAGCATTAAACGGGCATGTTCTATTGGAGCCAAAGAAGGAAAGCAATCTGCCAACTGGGAGCCATGCCCCAGGTTCCTGCTCTTCTTCCAAAAATAAAATAAAAAGTTACCACTTCACCAGACAACTGTCTTGTTCTTCATCTCTCAGGCAATGAATGCTATCACCTGTGAGTTCATAATCCTGAACTGGGTCCTTGCTCATAATTGAGCTAAAGGATTTTGAAGAAAATCATACAGGGAAAGTAATAAAAATCATAAACTAGATAATTATTTCTTGTCTCTAGCAGGGAAATCACATTATAGAATATTTTTAAAAATTAAAATTGCTAGCATTTAAAGAGGGCTTACTAAATGTCAGTAACTCTTTTAAGTGCTTTGTGTATGTTTCATGTAAACCTTGTGACACCCCTATGAGGCAGGTCCTCTGATCATTCCCATTTTACAAAAGGTCACTGAGGCAATCTGGCAAATGGTAGAGCCAGGCTTCAAATCTGGTTCTGCCTGGCTCCAGAGCCATACCACCAGGCTATCCTACCATTGATGTTGTAATAACATAGAGTAATAATACATGTCCTGCTTAAGCTATTCATGAGCACCAGTGGTGTGATCTCAAGCCACTGAATATCCCTGAGTTTCTGTTTCCTCATCTGTTAAGCATGTGCAAGAGCTATCTTATTACAGGGTTCTTGTCAGGATCAGAAATTACATGTAACATATGTGCAAGGCCAGTGCCCAGCATGCAGCTGATGGTCAATAAATGTTAGTAATTACTATTATTGTATCATATTAATCTTTGGGCTCTTGTATTTCAATAAATCCTCACCAAAAAACAACCAACCAAACAAAAAAACACCTGTGAGGTAGGTGGAACAGCTATCACTAGCCCCATTTTGTAGCTGGTGAAATTGAGATACCAAGCCATCAGGCAGTGCAATCTGGATAAGAGACATGTTTCTTGACTCTTCACTTTGCATTCAGTATAGTCCTGGTTGCTGTAGCCCTATAGAACTAGACCTCACCTGAATATTTCTAGAGACAAGACACAGTTTGCTTTCTACAAAAATAAAACAAGAAATTCAACTCTTGTCGCCTTCCCTTCACCTTCCCTGGGATTGGCTGGGGACAGAGTCAGGTCCTGCCTATGCCCTCCTGCATTGGCATACTATTCCTCAAGACAAGTAAGGACCTAGTAAGCATGAATCACAAAATTTTGTATGTCCTTAAGATTTTCTTTATTATCTAGGCAATAATAATAATAATAATAATATTTTCTCAGTGACACTAAGTGCAAATATATAGTCTATAGACCACTTCTCTGTCTCCTCCCCACATTGCACACTTTGGAGAATATATTCAACCCTCTCCATTGCAGAAAGTGTTTCCACACCAGCATTGGGAAGCAGTGGGCAGCTGTGTAGGAACATTCAAGGCCCCTGGGAATCTCACTATCTTGATTTTCTAACTCTACTAACTCTGCCTTTCCTATAATTTTCACATTTACTTTCAGCAAATCTCCAGAGAATGCAATTTTTGTTCTGTTGCTTCATGTAATTTTCAAGGCTGATAATGAAACTCATTTCCTTTCATAAACCCTGGCTGAGGGCCTTTCACATCCTAGCTGTGTCATGGGGTGATTTATAAACTTCAGATTTGGGTCTTTTTTCTCCCCTCCTTCCAATCCCATTATTAAACAAGATACTGCATATGATGAGCTCCAAATTCTAAAGCCAGGATGACCTCTGATCATAGCCACTGGGGCTTTTGCTCAGAGGCAAAGGTTCAGTGGAGCCATATTGATGGGAGCATGAAAGGCATTCACTCCTGTTAGAAGAAAACAGAAACAGGCCTCACAACCAAATTTGTGACCTATGAGAAAAAACAAGACCCAAAGTCTCAAAGTGTAGGTTTTGGCTTTCAACTGAGAATGTAAAAGCATATTTTCTAAACCTGTCAGAACTGTGTTTCATTTGTCAACTTTTATTCTCAAAGAGATAGTGAAGAGATGCAGCTTAAGAAGTTTTGAGCTGATAAATGAAAAGAAGTTACTTCTGTTTGTCCCCATTAACAACAGTAGGGAAAAATTAAGTCAAGTGGTTCATTTTCTTTCTGTTACAACACAGCACACAAACCAGAGGGCCAAGTGTCATTAAGAAAGGGACGTATCTTTGTCTGATCTGACAAAGACCATTCTCTGTCAGCTGCCTCCATGGAGTCCTGTCTAGACACTGGTGTTGATTTGTCAGAATCTGAAATAAGACAGAAGGGTGAGCAAATCAAGCCTCGGATTGGGCCCTGCAGTCAGTGGATTTCTATCCAAGCCAGACCCCAGAAAACACATTGTGGTCACTATCGGTTTTCTTTCCTACCTCCTGGGCAGGAGCATATCTTTGTAGTCAATTTAAAAAAGGTACATACAAACCTTAGCCTTGTTGCCATAGTTTTTTTTTTTTTTTTTTTTAATCCCACACTGACATCTTGTTGGTCACATATCAAATTTTTACTTGTGCATAATTCAAACAACAGCACCAAGCCTCCAGACTTGCTATCCTGTGGCTAAGAGGTCTGAGCATCAACATCACATAAACTGAGGTACATACTCAGCATAGCCACAGCTTATTATTACCCTGGGCCTAATTTGTCTTTATCTGAGAAGTGAGGAAATAATTACACCTGACTCCCAGGGTCATTGTGAATTAAATTATACAGGTTTATATAAAGTGATTGACACAGTGGTCCTCATACAGTACAAACTTAAAGAAGCCTATTCTTATTTCTAAGTATGGAAAAAAGCCCAGAGAGAAAGAAAGAAGGAACTTGCACCCTTTGCAACAACATGGATGGAACAGGAGAGTATTATGCTTAGTGAAATAAGCCAGTTAGTGAAGGACAAATATATGATCTCACCCATTATTGCTCACAATAATGAGCAAAACTAACAACAAGCAAAACAGAACCAAATATATGAATACAATGAATAGGCCTTCAGTGGTTAGGGGGAAAGGGGTTGGGGGGAGGGGGAAGGCAGAGGCAAGGAAGGGGAGCAGCTTAGACAAGAACCTAGTATAAAGGAACCATGGACATGGACAACAGGTGGGATTGACTTTGGGGGGAAAGGGTGGGTGGGGAGGGGGACAGAGGGGAGCAAAAAGGGGATGGATGTAATACAACAACAATAAAATTAAAAAAAAAAGAAAGCACTGGTAAAAGACCAATTGTGGGACTGTGAGTGATAGCAAGGGAGGAGGGAGCAGAACTCAGAGAAGGAATGAAAACTGACCTGGGTGGAAGATACAGTCTCTATTTCCTGGTCTCCCTACTGTTTCATTTGGAAAGGCATCTAGATTTTGAAGTTGTATATTATTTCCACCTTTTTTCTTTATATTAATCATTTTTTCAGACACATTTAAGTTCAGAGAGGCTCACATATTATATTTGAGGCTCCAGTGTCCTAGAAATCAGGAAATGCAAGAGAAGCTTCTATCTTGAGCCTTCTGTTCCCAAATGAATGAATGATTTCTTTCACCATTATGGGCAGTTAGCACTTAAGACATCTCCCGGACCCTAGGTCAGTGATTAACTTTCTTTTAAGATTAAAAAAAAAAAAAAAAAGAGCATTGGGTAGTTTTTATTGCAATTAGACTGAGGAAAAGCTTAATGTGCTAATAATGTACTAATCATTAATGAACATAACTGATGATATATTTGTAGAAAAATTTGGACTATTGGACCTCTACCCAGTCTTTTTCCAGTTGTTGGCCCAGGATAATGTGAAAATTTGGGGGAAGAATGTCTGGAAAAGAAAGTGGGAGTTCCTGGGACATCTAGAATCATAGCACTGGTGCAACTTCAGGTAATGATATATATGGGGTATTTAGCTCATGCATAAATTGTGGCTAATATGACAAATGTCACATAAAAACCTTCAAATGTGACATTTTTATAGGGAATGGCCAAACTACAATAGGCCAAGTGGATGTGTCATTAGATACACATTCTTTTGAGCACCATAGCACATCCTCTCCAATCCTCCATCTAAAAGACTTAATCATGTTCAGCAATATCATTAGAAACTGTTCATTATTCAGATATAAGGTTTTGTTTTTGTTTTTTGTTTTTGCTAATTCTCTACTAGTTTTAGTACTCCAAATATTTTTCATTTCCTTCATTTGGAATTACAAAGTTTATTACAAAATTGTTTTTCTCTGAAATGTAGGCACTATTATAACTTTTAATTTATTGTTACTGTATTACAGTTGTTTCACTTTTTCCTCCATTGCTCTCCCCTGCCCCTCCCACCCCATCATCCCCTTTTCTAGTCAATCCCTACCTCATTGTCCATGTCTATGGGCCTTTCACATTACCCCTTTACTAAACCCTTCCCCTTCTCTTCCCTACTCTACCTCCTCCTCTCTTCTGGTCATCATCATTCTGCTCTTTTCTTTCATGTCTCTGGTTCCATTCTGCTCATCCATTTGTTTCGTTCATTAGTTTCCTGTATTAAGTGAGGTCTTATGGTATTTGTCTTTTGCTGTCTGGCTTATTTCACTAAGCATGGTACCTTCGAGTTCCAACCATGCTATTGCAATAGGTAGGAGTTCCTTCTTTCTTTCTGCTGCATAGCATTTCATTGTTTAAATGTACCACAGTTTTTTTGATCCATTCATTCATTGATGGGCACTTAGGCTGTTTCCAGCCCTTAGCTATTGTAAATAGCACCACTATGAACATAATGTTACCCAGGTTATTCTGAATTGGTGTTTCAGGGTTCATCAGGTATAATCCTAACAGTGGAAATGCTGGATGAAAAAGCAGTTCTATTTTTAGTTTTTAGGGTTTTCTTCTTGAGGAATTTCCATAGTGGCTGAAGCAGCCCCCATTCCCACCAAAAATGCATGAGGGTTCCCTTTACTCCACATCCTCACCAGTGCTTGTTGTTCATTGATTGTTAATGACAGCCATTCTGACAGGTGTGATGTGGTGTCTCATTGTGGCTTTAATTTGCATCTCTGATGACCAGTGATGGTGAGCATTATTTATATGCCTATGGGCCCTTTGTATGTCCTTCTGAGAGAAGTGCCTGTTCAGGTCCTTTGCCCATTTTTTCATTGTGTTGTCTGCCTTCCTGGTATTGAGTCATATAAGGTCTTTGTTTTTTGTTTTTTTTTTTTTTTATTTTATTGTTGTTGTATTACATTCATCCCCTTTTTGCTCCCTTCTGTCCCCCTCCCCACCCACCCATTCCCCACAAAGTCAATCCCTCCTGTTGTCCATGTCCATGGTTCCTTTATACTAGGTTCTTGTCTAAGCTGCTCCCCTTCTTTGCCTCTGCCTCCCCGCTGCCCCCAACCCCTTTCTCCCTGAGCACTGAAGGCCTATTCCTTGTATTCATGTACTTGGTTCTGTTTTGCTTGTTATTAGTTTTGCTCATTATTGTCCCATAATGGGTGAGATCATATGATATTTGTCCTTCACTGACTGGATTATTTCACTAAGCATAATACTGTCCAGTTCCATCCATGTTGTTGCAAAGGGTACAAGTTCCTTCTTTCTTTCTGCTATATAGACTTCCATTGTGTAAATGTACCAAAGTTTTTTGATCCAATCATCCACTGTTGGGCACTTAGGCTGTTTCCAGCACTTGGCTATTGTAAATAGTGCCACTATGAACATAGGTGTGCATAGGTTCTTATGAATTGGTGTTTCTGGATTCTTTGGTTATAGTCCAAGTAGTGGAATTGCTGGATCAAAAGGCAGTTCCATTGTTAGTTTTTTAAGGAAACCCCATACTATTTTCCACAGTGGCTGCACCAGCCTACATTCCCACCAACAGTGTATGAGGGTTCCCTTTGCCCCGCATCCTCGTCAACACTTGTTGTTTGTTGATTTGTTGATGATTGCCATTCTGACAAGTGTGAGGTGGTATCCTATTGCGGTTTTAATTTGCATCTCTCTGATGACGAGTGATATTGAGCATTCTTTCATATGCCTCTGGGCCCTTTGTATATCTTCCTCAGTGAGTTGTCTGTTCAGGCCCTTTGCCCATTTTTTAATTGGGCTGTCTGTCTCCCTGGTGTTGAGTCACGTTAGTTCTTTATATATTTTGGAGATCAGACCCTTGTCTGAGGTATCACTGGCAATTATGTTTTCGCATACAGTTGGTTCCCTTTGAATTTTGCTGATATTTTCTTTAGCTGAACAGAAACTTTTCAATTTGATATAGTCCCATTTGTTGATTTCTTCTTTTATTTCCTTTGCACTTGGTGAAGTATCAGTAAACAAATTTTTGCGTAGGATATCCAAAAGTTTACTACCTATATTTTTCTCCAGGACTTTTATGGTGGCACTGCTTATGTTTAAATCCTTTATCCATCTTGAGTTTATTTTGGTGTATGGTGTAAGTTGGTGGTCTAGTTTTATCTTTTTGCATGTTGCTGTCCAGTTCTCCCAACACCATTTGTTGAAGAGACAGTTTTTACTCCATTGGATGTTCCTTCCCCCTTGGTCAAATATGAGTTGACCATAGAGTCCTGGGTTAATTTCTGGGCTCTCTATTCTGTTCCATTGATCTATATGTCTATTCTTATGCCAGCACCATGCTGTTTTGATGATAGTAGCCTTGTATTATTGTTTGAAATCCTGTATTGTGATTCCTCCTACCTTGTTCTTCTTTCTCAAGATTGTGGTGGCTATTCGTGGGCATTTATGGCTCCATATAAATTTTTGAAGTCTTTTTTCTATTTCTGTGAAGTCTGTCATTGGTATTTTAATTGGGATTGCATTGAATCTGTAGATTGCTTTGGGTAGTATGGACATTTTAATGATGTTAATTCTTCCCATCCATGAACATGGTATATGCTTCCATTTATTTGTGTCTTCCTTGATTTCTTTCTTCATTGTTCGGCAGTTTTCTGAGTACAGGTCTTTTACCTCCTTAGTTAAATTGATTCCTAGGTACTTTATTTTTCTTGTTGCTATGGTAAATGGGATTTGTTTTTTTGCTTCTATTTCTGTTGTTTCATTATTAGTATACAAAAATGCTTTTGATTTCTGGATATTGACTTTATACCCAGCTATTTTGCTAAATTTGCTTATTAGGTTGAGTAAGTTTTTGGTGGAGCCAATCGGGTTTTGTATGTACACTATCATATCATCTGCAAATAATGACAGTTTGACTTCCTCCTTTCCAATTTGGATACCTTTGATTCCTTTTTCTTCTCTGATGG
>PVIW01007720.1:0-17592 GCA_004026585.1 Noctilio leporinus | reverse complement strand
GTAGAACTTCCAAGACAATGTTGAATAGAAGTGGGGAAAGTGGACAGCCTTGTCTCATTCCTGATCTTAGGGGGAAAGCTTTCAGTTTTTGTCCATTAAGTATGATGTTGGCTTCAGGTTTCTCATAGATGGCCTTTATGATGTTGAGGTATGCGCCCTCTATTCCCATTTTGCTGAGGGTTTTTATCATAAATGGTTGCTGCACTTTATCAAATGCTTTTTCAGCATCTATTGATATGATCATATAATTTTTATCTTTCAAATTGTTGATGTGGTGTATTACATTGATTGATTTTCGAATGTTGTACCATCCTTGCATCCCTGGGATGAAGCCCACTTGATCATGGTGTATGATCTTTGTAATATATTGCTGAATCCGATTGGCCAATATTTTGTTGAGAATTTTAGCATCTTGTTCATCAGAGATATTGGCCTGTAGATTTCTTTCTTTCTTGTATCTTGCCCTGGTTTTGGGATTAGAATAATATTTGCCTCATAGAAAGAGTTTGGGAGTCTTCCCTCTTCCTGAATTTTTTGGTATAGTTTGAGGAGGATAGGAGTTAGTTCTTTAAATGTTTGGTAAAATTCACCTGTGTAGCCATCTGGATCAGGGCTTTTGTGCTTTGGGAGATTTTGGATTACTTCTTTAATTCCATTAGTTGTTATTGGCCTATTCAGGCTTTCTGCTTCTTCTGGGTTCAGATTTGGTAGATTATACGTTTCCAGAAATGTGTCCATTTCATCCAGGTTGTCATATTTTTTTTGTCATATAGTTGTTTGTAGTAATTTCTTACAATCTTTTGTATTTCTGAGGTATCAGTTGTGATTTCCCCTCTTTCAATTCTGATTTTGTTTATTTGGGTCCTCTCTCTCTTTTTCTTGATGAGTCTGGATAAGGGCTTGTCAATGTTGTTTATTTTTTCAAAGAACCAGCTCCTGGTCCTGTTGATTCTTTGAATTGTAGTTTGAATCTCTGAGTTATTTAGTTCTGTTCTGATCTTGATGATTTCCTTCCTTCCACTTGTTCTGGGCTTTGTTTGTTGTTACTCCTCTAGTTCTTGCAGCTTTGTGATTAAGTCGCTTTTATAAACTTCTTGTAACCTTTTTTGGAAGGCCTGTATTGCTATAAATTTCCCCCTGAGAACTGCCTTTGCTGTATCCCATAGGTTTTGGGCTGTTGTGTGTTCATTGTCATTTGTTTCCAGGAACTTTTTAATTTCATCTTTGATCTCATTGTTGACCCCTTCATTGCTTAAAAGCATGTTATTCAGTCTCCATGTGTTAGAGAATTTTGGGGTTTTTCCCTTGAATTTGGTTTCTAGTTTCAAGCCATTGTGATCTGAGAAGATGCTTTGTATGTTTTCAATTTTCCTGTATTTGTGGAGGCTTGTCTTGTGACATACCATGTGGTCTATCTTAGAGAATGATCCATGTGCATTTGAAAAGAATGTGTATTTTGCTTCTTTGGGGTAAAAGACTCTGTATACATCAGTTCGGTCCATTTCCTCTAGAGTGTTGTTCAATGCCACAACATCTCTGGGGATTTTTTGTTTGGAAGATCTGTCCATTATTGATAGTGGGGTATTAAAATCCCCTAGTATTAGTGTGTTGCTGTCTATGTCTTTCTTAATGTTTTCCAAGATTTTCCTTATATATTTCGGAGCTCCTTGTTGGGTGCATATATGTTTATCAGAGTTATTTCTTCTTGATGGATTGTTCCCTTAAGTATTATGAAATGTCCATCTTTGTCCCTTTTTATGTCCTTCATTGTAAAATCTATTTTATCTGAAATCAGTATTGCTACTCCAGCTTTTTTTTCATGTCCATTTGCTTGATATATATATTTCCATCCCTGCACTCTCAATCTGTGTCGATATTTTGTTCTGAGGTGGGTCTGTTGAAGACAGCATATATTTGAGTCATGTTGTCTTATCCATTCGGCTACCCTATGTCTTTTGATTGGTGCATTTAATCCATTTACATTTAAGGGCATTATAATTGATACTTATTCATTGCCATTTCCTCCCTTTGTGTCTGTATTCCTCTTTGGCTTTCTCTGTTTCTTCATTCTATTTGTTTACTTATTTTTAGAGCAGACCCTTTAGCATTTCTTCCAATGCTGGTTTGGTAGAGATGTATTCTTTTAGACTTTTTTGTCTGGGAAGCTCCTTATTTCTCCTTCTATCTTGAATGAGAGCCTTGCTGGGTAGAGTATTCTTGGTTGCAGGCCTTTGTTTACCATGGCTTGAAATACTTTTTGCCATTCCCTTCTGGCTTGAATTATTTCTGTTGAATAATCATTTGATAGCCTTAATGGAGCCCCTTTGTATGTTATTTGTCTTTTCTCTCTTGATGCTTTTAAGATTCTCTCTTTGTCTTTGAAATTCGCCATTTTAATAATAATGTGCCTTGGTGTTAGTCTGTTTGGGTTGATCCTCATTGGGACCCGCTGTGCTTCCTGAACTGGATTAATGTTTTCACTCATCATGTTAGGGAAATTTTCTATCAAGACTATTTTGAACAGGTGTTCCTTTCCTTGTTTCTCTTCTCCTTCTGGCGTCCCTATGATATGGATGTTGTTACATTTCATGTTGTCCTGCAGCTCTCTTAACCCCTCTTCAGTCTTGTTCAGCCTTTTTTGATTCTCTTGTACTGTCTTGGAGTATTTGTCTACATTATCCTCCAACTTTCTGATCCGGTCCTCTGCTTCCTCTAGCCTACTGTTGATTCCTTCTACTGTATTCTTCAATTCAGAAATTGTATTCTTCATTTCCTCCTGGCACTTATGGATAGTTTCCATGTCCTTTTTCATGCTGTTGTATTTCTCAGTAAGTTTCTTGTAATTTCCCTGGAGTTCTTTGTAATTCTCCTGGAGTTCTTTGTAATTTCCCTGGTATTCTTTGTTATTCCCCTGGAGTTCCTTGTAGTTCTCCTGGAGTTGTTTACAGTTTTCTTTGATGTGGCTGAGCTCACTGAGCTTCTCTATCATCATTCTTTTGAATTCCTTATCTGATATTCCATGTGCCTCTGTTTCATTTTGTGTTCTTTCTGAGGATTCTTCCTTTCCTTTTGGTGGTGGACTGATTCTTTTTTCCCCATTTTGGGTGTCTGTTCTTGCTTTTTATTTATTTATTTATTTATGTTCTTTCCTTGGGTTAACCTGCTTTGCTTCCTCGCCTTAGTTGAGCATCCTTCTGTGATAGGAGATTTGTGGAGTTTAATATTGCCGTCTCCCAGATTTTCTCCCCTTGCTGTTCTTGGTGTGTCCTTTATTTGGACTGTCTGGTTGTATTCTGGGCCTGTGGGCTTTTAGCAGAAACAAAAACAAAAACAAACAAACAAACAAAAAACCCAAAAACAAAATACCAAACCAAACCATACAAAAAAAAAAGCAAAAGGAAAAAAAGAAATAAAAATGATAATAATAATAATAAGAAAGGTTTAATTGGCTGTTCACCTTTAATAATCCCTGACTGGTCAAGATGGAGCCTGGATCTGAGGGCTTTTAGCAGAGGGAAAAAAAAGGAAAGAAATAAAGGGAGAAAGTCATAAGAGAAAGAGAAATCAATATTAATAAAGAAAAAGTTTAGGTAGGCTGGGCCTTCTGCAGCCTGGCTTGGTTTTAGCGCTGCTGGTATTCTGGTGGCCACAGGGAGCCCCCTCCCACTCCTGGTGGAGGTTCCTGCCTGGGAGGAGCACCCAGCACCCCTGCAGGGCAGCCCGCAACTTTGCAGGTCCCTGTGACCACTGGCCCCGCCCCTACAGTTCCGGGAGGAGGCCGCCCCGTCTGTCAACACTGTCCGGGGTCTGCCTACACTGTCCCTCCCTTCCGGGGTGGGCACCACTCCTCCAAGCCAACCAGCTCTCCATGGAGCCCTTTACGAGGCCTCTGTGATGAGCTCCTCCCAGGTGTGGGCATGCGGCCTTTGTCTCCAGCAATGGTGGGTCAGTTGCCCCCGCTATTAGTTCCTGGCTCGCCGGCTCACTGTTTGGAGTTTCCACGGAGCCTGTGGGCCTGTGTGTTTGCGCAGGGCTGGGCCTCCCCCATCGCAGGGGATTTAATCTGCTGTTTCCCCCGTGGCCCTCCAGCACCGTTTTTGGCCCTCTCGCCGCCCCGGCCGGTGCACTTCCCCACTACCCAGCTCCAGCTTCCCGCAGGACTCTTCTCCTCCACCTCCAGCCCCACACGGAGCCTTCTCACCCTGTTGCCAGAGTGAGTCTCTCACACAGTCCCTCCCCTGCAAGAGTTCAATTCCGCGTTCCTAACAGCGTTTGCCCTCACCGCCCTTGCTTCACTGTTGAGGCTTCTAGTCACCAGGGAGCCCAGAGCTGGCCTCAGTCAAATGCGCCCCTCTGGGCAGAGCCACCACTGCCCAGAGCCGCCCTCGGCGCACTGGCCGGTCGGTCGGGAACACCTCACCCACTGTCCTGCTGGCCTCCTCTGCCTCTGGGCTGTGCTCCCCTGTGTCCAGATGCTGCCCGCTGCAATTCCTAGGGTCCTGAAGACATCTCATGCTCCCTATCTTGTCCTCTAGCTGCTCTGGCACTCGAGAACACCATCAACACTGCTCTCTACTCTGTTGCCATCTTCTCTCTCAGGACACCAGGTTTTAGGAACAAATTCTGTTTCCCTTGGATGAAAAAGTAGGGCTCCTAGCTAAAGAGAGAATGGAGCTGTACTTGCTGAATCCATCTAAGTTCTTTATATATTTTGGAGATCAAACCCTTGTCAGAGGTGTCACTGGCAAATATGTTTTCTCATATGGTTGGTTCCCTTTTAATTTTGCTAATGTTTTCTTTAGCTGAGTGAAAACTTTTCAGTTTGATATAGTCTTATTTGTTTATTTGTTTTTTTATTTCCCTTGCCTTAGGAGAAATAATAGTGAAAATATTGCTGTGTGGAATATCTGCAATTTTATTGACTCTGCTTTCCTCTAGATTTTAACAGTGGCACAGCTTATATTTAAATCCTTTATTGATCTTGAGTTTATTCTGGTGCATGGTGTAAGTTGGTGATCTAGATTTATTTATTTTTATTTTTTGCATGTCCCTGTCCAGTTCTCCCAACACCACTTATTGAAGAGGCTATTATCATTCCATTTTATCTTCCTTCATCCTTTGTTGAATATTAATTGACCATAGAGTCCTGGGTTCATTTCTGGGCTTTCTATTCTGTTCCATTGGTCTATATCTCTATTCTTATGACAGTACTAGACTGTTTCATTACAGTGGACTTGTAGTATAGTTTGATACGTAGTGTTGTGATTCTTCCTGCTTTGTTCATTTTTCTCAAGACTGTGTGACAATTCCTGGTCATATTTGGCTCCATATAAATTTTTAAAGTATTTTTTCTAAGTCTGTAAAATACGTCATTGGTATTTTAATAGGGATTGCATTGAATCTATAAATTGCTTTTGGTAGTATGCTGTTAATTATTCCCATCTATGAACATGGTATATGCTTCCATTTATTTGTATCTTCCTTAATTTCTTTCTTCAATGTTCTGTAGTGTTCTGAGTACAGGTCTTTTATCTCCTTTGTTAAGTTTATTCCTAAGTACTTTATTTTCCTTGTTGCTATGGTAAATGGGATTTGTTTTCTAGCTTCTATGTCTGATGTTTCATTGTTGGTATACAGAAATGCTTTTGATTTCTGAATATTGACTTTATATCTAGCTGTTTTGCTAAATTTACTTATTTGGTCAAGTAGTTATTTGGTGGAGTGTATCAGATGTTTTGTGTACACTATCATGCCATCTGCAAATAATAACAGTTTTACTTCCTCCTTTCCAATTGGAATGCCTTTGGTTCCTTTTGCTTATCTGATTGTTATGGCTAGAACTTCCAAATCAGTGTTGAATAGAAGTGGAAGAAGTGGACAGCCATGTCTTATTCCTGATCTTAGGAGGAAGGCTTTTAATTTTTGCCCATTAAGTATGATTTTGTCTGCATGTTTCTCATATCTGGCCTTTATGATGTTGAGGTATGTTCCCTCTGTTCCCATTTGGCTAAGCATTTTTTTTTTTTTTTTTATCATAAAGAGATGCTGTACTTTACCAAATGCTTTTTCAGCATCTATTGATATGATCATAAAGTTTTCATCTTTCATTTTCTTTATGTGGTGTATTATGTTTATTGATTTGTGAATGTTGTACCATCCTTGAATCCCTGGAATGAATCCTACTTTATCATGGTGTATGATCTTTTTATGTATTGCTGGGTCCAGTTGGCCAATATTTTGTTGAGAATTTTAGCATCTATGTTCATCAGAGATAATGGCCTGTAGTCTTCTTTCTTTGTTATGTCTTGACCTGGTTTTGGGATTAGAATAATATTATCCTCATAGAAATAGTTTGGGAGTCTTCCCTCTTTTCAGATTTTTTTAGAATAGGTTGAGAAGGATAGGACTTAGTTCTTCTCTAAATGTTTGTTTGGTAGAATTCACCTGTGTAGCCATCTGGTCCAGGGATTTTATGTGCTGGGATTTTTTTTTTTTTTTTTTTTTTTATTACTGCTAATATTTCACTAGTTGTTATTCGTCTATTCAGGCTTTCCCCATTTTCTGGATTCAGTTTTGGTAGATTATACATTTCCAGAAATATATTCATTTCACCCACATTGTCAAATTTCTTGTCATATAGCTGTTTTTAGTAATTTCTTACTAGCAGTTTATCTTCTTGATGAATTATTCACTTAAGTATTATGAAATGTCCTTCTTTGTTTCTTTTTATGGCCTATTTTGTAAAATCTATTTTGTGTGACATAAATATTGCTACCCCAGCTTTTTTTTATGTCCATTTGCTTGAGACATTTTTTTTATTCCTTCACTTTAAATCTTTGTAGCTGTTTTGTTCTATGGTAGGTTTCTTGTAGACAGCATATATACAGGTCATATTTTTTCCTCCATTCAGCTACCCTATGTCTTTTTTATTCCCACGGTTTCACTTTTATGTGCAATCTACAAAACAAACTCAGATACATAGAGAATTTTGATAGTTGCCATATGGGATGGGGGGGTTGGATAAAACAGCTGAAGGGATTAAGTACAAATTGGCAGTTTTACAAGAGTCACGGGGACATAAAGTATCACATAGGGAAGTCAATGACATTGTAATAACTATGCACAGTGCTTTGTGGGTACTAATTTATCAGGGCAATCACTTGGTAAATTATTTAAATGTACAGTCACTGTTGTATACCTGAAACAAATATTATCTATCAAATGTAATTAAAAAATAAAAATAATTAGCCCTGGCTGGTGTGGTTCAGTGGATTGAGCATTGGCCTATGAATCAAAAGGTCACTGGTTCAATTTCTAGTCAGAGCACATGCTGGGTTGTGGGACCAGTCCCCAGTTACGTGTATGACAGAGGCAGCCAGTTGAAACATCAATGCTTCTGTCCCTCTCCCTCCCTCCCCTCTCTAAAAATAATTTTTAAAAATTAACTTTGCTTTTTTCTTTTAAATATTTTATTTTTAGAGAGGGGAAGGGAGACAGAAGAGAGAGACATATCAATGTATGGTTGCCTTTCACCTTCCCCCAGTTATAGACCTGGCTTGCAACCTGGTTATGTGTCCTGGCTGGGAATTGAACCAGCAACCCTTGGGTTTGCAGGCCAGTGCCATCCACTATGCTACAAGCCAGGGCTAACTTTGCTTTTTTTTTTTTTCTTTCTTTCTTTCTTCTATGTAATGTAGGCCACAAAATAGTAGTGAACTATATGTTTTGTAATATAGCCCAATGTGGAGTGTGGTCTTCTTTATTCTCCCAAATAGTTCAAGTTGGTAAAGGTTATTAAAAGAACCTTCCCCTGAAACTTTTGGTAAGGGCTAACTTTGCTTTTTAAGAAACAGGATAATTTAAGAATTATAAGATACCACTGTTGAAAAACAAAAAAAAAAAATAAAAATAACAAAAAATTTAAGAAGTTAATGAGAAGAGTAGTGTCCGTAGGTATTTTTGATATCTTGCTTAACAGCAGATAACTAAATCTCTCATCTGATCTTGTAGTCTGTTGTGTCATGTAGCCTTAAAACCAGAGATATATTATTATATAACATGAAAGTAAAGTTCAAATTAGGGGAAACCAGGTGTCAATAACTTAAAGCAGCTACTACATTACCTCTGGACCTAAGGGAAGAGTGAATGACCATTCTCTCAGCTAAGATTCAGACCTAAGTAACTCCTTTTCCCTCACTGCCGTTTCAACCTAATTCCACGTGTAATGAGGATACCTGCCGCTTCCCACCTTTTCTAGACATTTGCTATGGCTTGCATAATGGCCTATTATTAGCCTAACATACAATATATTTGTCTACCAATTGATTAATTCTGACAACTTAGAAGAACAGTGTCCAACACATAAGTACCCAGTAAATTTTAAGTGTCAAATATTCTTTTGCTTTTTTCAACTTTAAAAACATAGACATTTAGCCCTGACTGGTATGGCTCACTGGATTGGATGTTGTCTGGTATACCAAAAGGTCGCCAGTTCAATTCCCAGTCAAGGCACATGCCTGGGTTTTGGGCCAGGTCCCCAGTTGGGGTGTGCGAAAGGTAACCAATCGATGGAGCTCTCTTCCCTACTTTCTGAAAATGAATAAAAATCTTAAAAACAAAAAATGTAGGTCCTGGCTAAAGTGGCTCAGTGGATTAAGCATCAGCCTGCAAACCAAAGAGTCACTGGTTCAATTCCCAATCAAGGCACAGGCTGGGGTTGTGGGCCAGGTCCCCAGCTGGGGGCATGCGAGAGGCAACAACACATTGATGCTTCTCTCCCTCTATCCCTCCCTTCCCACTCTCCAAAAAAAAAAAAAAAAAGGAAAGAAAGAAAAAAAAAGAAAAAGAAGACAAACAAACGGTAGACATTAAGTCCATACAAAAACAGGCAGCATAACAGTTTGTCAACCTCTGGTTCAAATTATTCCTAGTCATATTGAGGAAGAGCATATAAAAATGCTATTTTAAGAAGTACATGCTATCCTCAGGCATGAGGATGACAAACATGCATGTCCCATAAGAGAAGGTATGAAAGCCACAAGCCACGTGGAGCTACATAATTACAGTTAAATAAAAATGTAAAAAGCAGCTCCTTATACTAGCCATACTGAAGTTTTGTTCTTACTAGCCAGAGAGCATCTGTATAATTGAATACTCACAAATCAGAATACAATAGTTTGAATGGCCTCATTCAATGAATCAACCCACTACAACAGAAAAAAACCTTGTTTCCAATAATTCCCTAATTAAGACACCCAAGTGTTCAGGCAGTAGTGATCTTTTCAGTGATTTCAAGAGGCAGACAGCAGGGATAGAGCACAAATATGTAAGCCATTCTGATGTGGTCTTCCTTATAGACCCAGTTTGGTTCTTTTTCAATGTCTCCTCTTGGAGTTGTACCTGATTTTATTACCAGTTTTCATTAAAATCCATTGGGGAATGGGGTGGTTTTGTTTTTGTTTCTTGGCCAGGAAACTCTTGATCCTGAAAGTCTTGTGAGAAGACATGGCGAAGAAGTATCAACCTCACTCACCACTATGGCAGAGAAAGAGAGCGGAGGAAGCTGTACCTTATGTCTTTTGATTGGTGCATTTAGCTTGTTTACATTTAAGGTTATTATTGATAGGTATTCATTCATTTACATTTTTCCCCTTTGTACCTGTGTTCCTCTCTGTCTCTTTGTTTATTTTTTTAAAAGCAGACCCTTAGCATCCCTTGCAATGCTGGTTTGGTGGTGTGTATTCTTTTAGCCTTCTTTTGTCTCAGAAACTCCTTATTTCACCTTCCATTTTGAATGAGATCCCTGCTTGGTAGAGTTGTCTTGGTTGTAGGCCTTCACTTTTCATTGCTTGGACTATTTTATGCCATTCCCTTCTGGCTTGTAGTGTTTCTGTTAAGAAATCAGCTGATAACTTTATTGGAGCATCCTTGTATATTATTAACTTTTTCTCTCTTTCTGCTTTTAGGATTCTTTTCTTGTCTTTGAATTTTGCCATTTTAATTGTGATGTGTCTTGGAGTAAGCCTATTTTGGTCCACCTTAATTTGGACCCTCTGTGCTTCCTAAAGTTGCATGACTTTTTATTTCATCAAGTTACAGAAGTTTTCTGTCATTACTTTTTCAAACAAGTTTTCTATTTCTTGCCCTTTTCCTCCTCCTCTTCCTCCTCCTCCTCCTCCTCCTCCTCCCCCCCCACTCCTCCTCCTCCTCCTCCTCCTCCTTCTTCTTCTTCCTGTATCCCTATGATATGAATATTATTGCATTTCATCTTGTCCTGCAGCTCTCTTAAAATCTCTTCAATATGCCTGGATGGTGGCACAGCTCCCACCTGTGAACCAAAAAAAAGTTGCTGGTTCAATTCCTAGACAGGGCAACATAACCAGGTTGCAAACTGGGTCTCCAACCATGTCTGTAGCTGTAGGCAGGTGAAAGGCAACCATACATTGATGTCTCTCTCTCCTTTTATGCCTCTCTCCCTTCCCCTCTTTCTGAAAATAATAAATAAAATCTTTTAAAAAATAAACAAACAAAAACCCTCTTCATTCTTTTTCAGTCTTTTCATTTTCTTCTAGTATCTTGGAATTTTCTTCTGTGCTATTCTGTAGCTCACTGATCTGATCCTCTGCTTTCTCTAGCCTGATTTTGACTCCTTGTACTGAGTTCTTTAATTCAGAAATATATTCTTCATTTCCTTTTGGTTCTTATTGATAGTTTCTGTGTTCTTTTTAATGTTGGTGTAGTTCTCAGTATGTTCCTTGTAGTTTCCCTGGAGTTCTTCTTCATAATTTTCCTGAAGTTGTTTGTAGTTTTATTTGAGCTTGCTGAGCTCATCGAGCTTTTCTATCATCATTATTTTTAATTCTATGTCTGATAGTGTGCTTGCCTCTATTTCATTTTCACTTTTTCTGGGTGTCCCTCCTTTCTTTTTGATGAGGGGTTGTTTCTTTTTCTCCCCATCTTATGTGATTCTTCTTGTTTGTTTCTGCTTCTTAGATTGGGCTGCTTTGAATTCTTACCTTTGTGGTGTGACCTTCACATTTTATTTTTTAAACCCCCATAGTACCTGTTTCAGTTTTGTGCCAAGATTTCAGGGTCCCCCTGGGAAGGTGTTGGGGTATGGAGTGCAACACAGGCCAGGCCAAGCCTGTAAGACCTGACCAGAAAGTTGGGAAAGCTGGGTGCATATAGGCCTTGATGCTGTAGTTAGGGGACCTTGATGGGAATCTGGCTTTGAGAATATTCCATGCACCCTTTGAAGTCTGCCCTTTGATCTAAACTTCCTTGACTTGTGTATTGTATCCACAGTAGATCTTAAACCGTAACCCACACATAATGTCACTCTCCCTAAAATTCTATGGGCCACCTGGAGTTCCTGGTGTCATCTTGTCTAACAGACGATAGCCTGAAGCAGATCATCGCATTCTATTGTTATCTAAATTTAACTTAACAACTCCCCTTTTTTTTTTTGGATACTCTTCTGTGGTAATGATTTGTGGGATGTACATTCACCCCCAACCTTGTGTAATTAAAAAAAAAAATTTAGAGGTGGGCAATTGAGTCATTTTTCTATCAGACACTTGCTGGCCTTCTCTCCCCTAGCACAAGGTGCCTGATAAACATTTATTTAATCCCCAGCACTGAGGGATCTCTGCAAGTTTGGGGGTCCCCCACACCAAAGTCCACATATTTGTTAAGTGAATTAATTCCCAACAATAACGTCTCTAATTGATCAAGTGGTTGGCATAACTGACACATCTTTCCCACTTCTCAATTTTTAGGAGATACATAATATCTAGTCTTCAAGCTATCCAACAAAACAGGCACTCTATGACCTTAGGTTTTAGAATGAGAGAAATGAAGCAATCTTCCGTCTATAGAACACTGCTATGTTACTAGTTCAACTCCTAGTAAGAGTGAGGTTACATATAGCTATGCCATTGGCCCCAAGTATAATGGTCAGGAGGAGTTAACAACCAACTTATGAAGGCCACAGAAGGCTGTTGAAAAGCCAAAAATAGGGACCCAGTCTCTTTAACCTGATTTCAAACCAGCTGGACCTGATGTCATTGGATAAGTCTGGGAAAAGCACTCTACAAATTAAGAGGCAGAGACCTGGCAATAAGTGACCACAAACCCATTCAAGAATCATCTCTCAGGAGGATTGTAAACAGTGGGAAATTTCTTCTCGTTGGGAAGTTAAGAGTCAAATTTGGAAGAATCAATACCCCATTCCTATTTTCTCAGTAGGAAGACTACTAAATCCTTAACTCATTCAGAAGAGAGACCCTCACCATTAATTTTCTCCAGGAGAAAAATTAGGAGTTGGTGTAAGACATCCTCCAAACTGACTTAATCTGCTATAAACACAGTAAACGGACACCCTTGGCCTATGATTTATAAGGAGAAGTTACCAACAGAAAATGGCCAGGGCTACTTGCCTAAATACTGGACACAGATCAGCCTGGAACCTATTATTATAACCACTGGGAGAATCAGGTAGAAGTCAATTTGAAGCACATTGAAATTTGAAAAACAAATTAACAGGGGTCTGAGAAGATGCTAGTGGAGCTGCCAGCAAGGGCAGCAGCAAGGGCAAATTTTAGTCAATACTTAAAGGTAGTTTCTTAAATATCCACGTCAACACACATCAATTTTATTATGGCTCAGAACATTCATTTAATTGCCTAGGGGAGTCTCTCCACTGAGACACCCCAAAACAAAGTGGAGGGGAAGAAAAGCATGTTATTGAAGTGCAAATAAAGTCCTGGGTGCATCCTGCAGGCCAGGATCTCATTGCTGAAATGTTTTCTATTTTCCCAGCTGACCTGTAGAATTGGAATGGGCCTCACAACCATTCAATGAGGCCTCCTCTTTAAAGAAAGCTGAAGGAAGGGATGAGTATCACATCTCATCTGGCCCTCAGACAGAGAGGTGTTCCTGTGCTATGCTTCTTGCCACCACTGTAGCTGAGTGTGCTGTCAAGCCACTGAGGTATTTTTAAGGAGCAAGAGTCCTCACAAGAGAGCCTGAAAGAGTAAAGAGCCTGCTTCCCATACCAGGGAGCCAAGTCAGATAGAAATGCCCCTGGAGAGCAGTCATAAGTTTGTCAACTAGGTAACATAATCTTGAGAATTTTATGGCAGGTGTGATCAATGAGTTGAGTCTGGAATGTTCTCCCAACTGCCATTACTTACTTTTCTGTTCTTACCATTGGTCACTACCTAAAGTCATCTCATTTATTTTGTTACATGTCTGTCTCCCTCTATTAAAACACAAGCCATGAGACAGGAGCCTCATGTGTCTAATTCAAAGAACATCTTACCCCACAGTGGTACCTGGCCTATCTAGTTCAAGGAATATCTCACCCACCAATGATGCCTGGCTTAAACCCTCTGTATTCTCAGAATATGAACAATTTTCTGAGAAATATTGTTGAATGAATCTGTGAACACTGCAATTCATTACTGCATTAGCACTGGAAATTTTTTTGGGGGGGGCTTAAACAATCTCAGAAATATGTATATGTTAGAAGGTAGGGACTGGGGAATGGAGAAAAATGCTTATGGGTAATTGCAGAAAGTCCAGCTTGAACTTTTCACTTCCCAGAATCCAATATTGCACCTGATTCCAGAACAGAATGAGGGAAGCTTTGCTCTGTTTACTCTCACCAAAACTGAACAAAAGATTACTGATTACTCCCTCAACCTCAGACTCTAGGATAAAACTATAAAAAAATTTCAGGCATCTTGGCAATTTCCAACACCAAGAGCTCAAGTGATATTCAATCTAAGAGATATTGTCTAATAAAAAAAATAATAGTGGAGGGAGGGGCAGATGGCAGCAGAAGAGCTAGCAGCATTGTCTACTTGCTTCCATCACAGAATAGACTTGAACTAAAAACAAAGTAGTGAATGAGAGCAGCTGTGAATTAATGCAAAAAAGGACACATTCATGGGGATCACTTGGGAGTGGGCAAAAGCTATGGCCCATGCTTTATAAGAGGGGTCACCAGGGCTGGGCAACCCAGCACTTCTGGTTGCACCATGTAGAGAAGGTGTGGACCAACTTATTAGCTGGGAGCTACTGGGGTGGAAAGAGAAGGCCAGGGCAATGCAGGCCTTGAAAATGGCACTCTCACTGGAGGCACCCTTCCCAGTGACATCTAGGAAGTATTCAATGAGCAAGTTTGAATGAAACTATCAGAGGCCAGCCCTGCCTGTGAGAAACTGATGTTTTGAAAGGGAGAGTGTATGGAGAATGGGCCACCAGGGA
Organism: Noctilio leporinus; assembly: GCA_004026585.1. NCBI lineage: Eukaryota > Metazoa > Chordata > Mammalia > Chiroptera > Noctilionidae > Noctilio > Noctilio leporinus. The sequence goes on along the minus strand of PVIW01007720.1, from coordinate 3,321 downwards.
ACAGTGCTACAGTATAGGGACCACACAGAGACTCTTGGCAGAAGAGCTGAGGCAAAATCCAAGACTCAGCAGGGACCCTGGGCTCACATATCTGCACACTGACAGAGCAGCTCTACAAACATAAAAGCAGGGGACTAAAGTGTACCATAAGACCATAGAGAGGGACACATCCACACACTGACACAGTAGCTCTACAAACAAAAAAGCAGGGGACTAAAGTGCACCATAAGATCATAGAGAGGGATGCTACACAGTGTCACAGCAATGTGATGCTCTAAGAGGATAGATTGGAAGACATTTGAGTGAGAGATCAACAGCCTCAGCATCCAGCTAGATCTTCTTAATAGACAACTAGCCAGAAAAGAAGTTATGAAAATCCATAGGAAATTATGAAATCCATGGAATTTTGAACAGGGGTGGACTTAGAATGAGAAGAAAGTGGTAAAAACCAGAGACTACTGAGATGAATTCCACCATGGACTTCATGAGTTATTTTCTTGTCCTCACAGTTTATGCCTTTTAAGTCACCACTAATTTTTATATTATAATTTATTTCAAACCTCATATTTTGCTCCTCCTTTCTATTACTCCACTTTACCACCTCAACTCCTCTTCTTACTTTTGTTTTAAATTCTATCTTTTTTTATTTTTTAAATTTAATTTTATTGTTGTATTACATCCATCCCCTTTTTGCTCCCCTCTGTCATCTTCCCCACCCACCCACTCCCCAACAAAGTCAATCCCACATGTTGTCCATGTCCATGGTTCTTCCATATTAGGTTCTCCTCTAAACTGCTCCCCTTCTTTGCCTCTTCCTTCCCCTTCCCCCCCAACCTCATTCCCCTTGCCCACTGAAGGTCTACTTACTGTATTCATATATCTGGTTCTGTTTTGCTTGTTGTTAGTTTTGTTCAATATTGTCCTGTAATGAGTGAGATCATATGGTATTTGTCTTTCACTGACTGGCTTATTTCATGAAACATACTACTTTCTATTTTCATCCATGTTGTTGCAAAGGTTAGGAGTTCCTTCTTTCATTCTGCTGTGTAGTATTCCATCGTATAAATGTACCAAAGTTTTTTGATCTGATCATCCACTAATGGGAAATTAGACTGTTTACAGCATTTGGCTATTGTAAATAACACTGCTATGAACATAGGGGTATATAGGATCTTAGGAATTGGTGTTATGGGATTCTTCGGGTATAGTCCTAGTAGTGGAATTACTGGATCAAAAGGCAGTTCCATTTTTAGTTTTTTAAAGGAAACTCCATACTGTTTTTCATAATGGCTGCACCAGCCTGCATTCCCACCAACAGTGCACCAGTGTTCCCTTTGCCCCACATCCTTGCCAACACTTGTTGTTTGTTGATTTATTGATGGTTGCCATTCTGACAGGTGTGTGGTGGTATCTTATTGTGGTTTTAATTTGCACCTCTCTGATGGCTAGTGATGTTGAGCATTCTTTCATATGCCTCCGGTCCCTTTGTATGTCTTAGTCAGCAAGTTGTCTGTTCAGGTCCTTTGCCCATTTTTTAATTGAGCTGTCTGTCTCCTTGGTTTTCAGTCACATTAGTTCTTTATATATTTTGGAGATCAAACCCTTGTCTGAGATATCATTGGCAAATATGTTTTTCCATGCAGTTGGTTCCCTTTGAATTTTGCTGGTGTTTTCTTTAGCTGAACAGAAAGTTTTCAATTTGATATAGTGCCATTTGTTGATTTGTTCTCTTATTTCCTTTGCCCTTAGTGAAGTATCAGTAAACATATTTCTTTCTACGTAGGATATCAAAAATTTTACTGTTTTTCTCCAGGACCTTTCAGGTGGCACTGCTTATGTTTATTTATTTATTTTTAATATTTATTTATTTATTCATTTTCATCAATGTATGGTTGCTTTTCACCTGCCTCCAGGCACAGATCTGACTGGAGACCTGGTTTGCAACCTTGTCATGTGCCCTGGCTGGGGAATCGAACCTGCGACCTTTGGGTTTGCAGGCTGGCGCCTTATCCGCTGTGCTACCAGCCAGTTTATTTAAACATAAACTGCTTGTGTTTAAATCATTTATGCTTCATGAGTTTATTCTGGTGTATAATGTAAATTGGTGGTCTAGTTTTATCTTTTTGCATGTTGCTGTCCAGTTCTCCCAACACCATTTGTTGAAGAGACTGTTTTTACTCCATTTGATGTTCCTTCCCCCTTTGTCAAATATTAGTTGACCATAGAGTCCTGGGTTTATTTCAGGGCTCTCTATTCTGTTCCATTGATCTATATGTCTATTCTTATGCCAGTACCATGCTGTTTTGATGACAGTAGCTTTGTAATATTGTTTGAAGTTCGGTATTGTGATTCCTCCTACCTTGTTCTTCTTTCTCAAGATTGCTGTGGCTATTTGTGGGCATTTTTGGCTCCATATCAATTTTTGAAGTATTTTTTCTATTTCTGTAAAGTCTGTCATTGGTATTTAAATTGGGATTGCATTGAATTTATAAATTGCTTTGGGTTGTATGGACATTTTAATGATGTTCATTCTTTCTATCCATGAACAGGTATATGCTTCCATTTATTTGTATCTTCCTTGATTTCTTTCTTCAATGATTCTGAGTACAGGTCTTTAACCTCCTTAGTTAAGTTTATTCCCAGGTACTTTTGTTTAGAAGATCTGTCCATTGTTGATAGTAGGGTATTAAAATCCCCTACTATTAGTGTGTTGCTGTCTATATCCTTCTTGAAGTCCTCCAAGATTTTCCTTACATATTTTGGAGCTGCTACGTTGGGTGCATATATGTTTACTAGAGTAAATAGGATTGTTTCCTGAAGTATTATGAAATGTCCTTCTTTATCTGTTTTTATGGCCTTCATTGTAAAATCTATTTTGTATGAAATAAGTATTGCTACCGCAACCTTTTTTCATGTCCATTTGCTTGATATATATTTTTCCATCCCTTCACTTTCAATCTGTGTCAATCTTTTGTTCTTAGGGTCTCTTGAAGACACCATATATGTGGGTCATGTTTTCTTATCCATTCAGCTACCCTATGTCTTTTGTTTGGTGCATTTAATTCATTTACATTTAAGGTTATTATTGATTGATATTTATTGCCATTTTCCACTTTGTATCTATGTTCCTCTTTGGCTCTCCCTGTTTCTTCATTTTTTTTTTTTTTTTAAAGCAGACCCTTTAGCATTTCTTGCCATGCTTCTTTGGTAGAGATGTATTTTTTTAGTCTTCTTTTGTCTGGGAAACTCCTTATTTCTCCTTCTATTTTTTTTTCTTTTAATTTTATTGTTGTTGTATTACATCCATCCCTTTTTTTCTCC